>CM062927.1:9425000-9690000 GCA_031878705.1 Tapirus indicus | reverse complement strand
GCCGAAGTAAATCACATGTCCAAGCCAGAAGTCCATGGGCTCATACAAGAAAGGCAGCAAATAACCGAGAGCAATAATACAGGCCGACATGGATGAGGCCAAGAAGATCCAACATACATTTACTGAAGACTTAGACTTCCCAAGCAAATTGGATCCTGGAAAGCACCAGCATATGCTTTGTAACTCTTTTCAGTCTTGGTAGATACAGATGGTAGTCAGAAAGCGTGTGTCAGCCACTGTTCATGGGCCAGACCTTGCTTACAACGTGGTGATCAGGTGTTCTTTCGGGAGCACTGTATCCCAAGGGTGATCCCAGCGAAGATGTATAAATAGACATGAATGAAAAGCAATTGAAAGGACCCTTGAAGGCATGTGAAGGATAGTAAAGTTATTTGGGTGTTTTTTTCTAAAGATAAATCTTTGAGGTTAGACAAGCTCTTTGTGCCCAAATATTTGATGAGTTGTCATATGATGGAGGGTCCATCTCTCTTATGGTAGGCAGCATGGCGTAGGCTTCAGAGGCAGCTGGGGTCCACCTCTGTTCTGCACTTACAGAACAGGCAGCCCTGGGCACATGACTTCATGTTAGTTTTCTCACTGACGAAATGAAGATTGTGATACTTACCTTGCAGGGTTGTTGTGAGGATTACAACCACCATCTCTAAGGCGCTCGGCATAGTCCCTAGGGTAGCATAAGTGCTCTAGAATTAGCGGATAATAGTACATGTCTCATTTCTTCCAGAAGCTATGGGGTCACTACTGAGCCACTGCCTCATGTCTCCCAGTGGTGAATCTATGACCTCTGTCCTCACAACTCCACCGAGTACTTCTGGGTTCCCCAAGAGAGGTCGCTTGTGAGCTCTCGGAGAAACTGCTCTTCACTGACTCTTGGTTTCTATCCTCAGCTTTTCTCACATGAGGCCTTTCCTCTCTCCATTGTCCACAAAGACACTTGAGGACACTTTGTCAGCACCACTGATGCTGGTGCCCATCACCCCTGACCACACTAATGTCTACGCCCAGGGCTCATATCCTGGTTCTCCCAGCACTGCCAAACCCTCAGAGGCTAGAGCAGGGCTAACTTCTCTGGAAACCTCAGTGCACCAAAGCCCCATTGTGTTCCCTACAGTCTTGGTGAGTGTGTACCCTCCTCCAAGCTGTATCCTTTGGACCCTGGCACTGCCTGAGTGCCCCCTGTTCTAAGAGATCCTCATAACAACAGATGCATATCTATAAGGGTCATCTGGTAAACCCATCTCTGGGAAAATCACTGTCCTCCCAATTTCCCACCCCTTCAAAAGAGGTATGCACCGTTCTTCTCTCCCTGCAAAACCTGCATGCAAGTCATCCTGAGGAATTTGACCCATAGGAGGTGCTCTCCACCAGTTTACCACACCTGAATTTCAGCTTCAAGTTGAAATCACCACTATCATTACTGTGCCAATATTACAGCAGATGACTGAAAAATGCCTAGGAAGAATAGCCAAGCACTGATTGGAGGAAAGTCCCAGCTCCTTGTAAAGAACTTTCCTTTGGAGAATGCTTTTGAAAATTGGAACTATAGGAGGCCAGATGTGTTTCAGAATTTTTCACAATTTAGGAGAGTGATATGCTACATAGTCTGTGTATTACATACATCAGCAAACTTATAGCCCAGGACCAAATCCGGCCTGAGGATTTTTTTGGAAATAAAGTTTTATTGGTACACAGCTACACCCACTTGTTTACCTATTGTCAGTGGCTGCTTTCAGCAGCAGTGGCAGAGCCAAGTAGTCATGACAGCAGCCATATGCTTACAAAGCCTAAAATGTATACTGTCTGGCTCTTTGCAGAAAGTTTGCTGAAGCTTGTATGATGTAACACCCCTGGGGGCAGCACCTTGTAATTAAACAAATGAATATCTCTGCATCAAAATGAATGGGCATTCACACTCAGTAAGATAAATAACATAAAGTCAGCTCTAGATAGCTTTTGCTACCAAATGGTTATCGAAAGAATTTTCCATGTTCAGAGCCCTTTGGGTTTCCTTTCCAGCTTTGATATTGTGGGTAGATACACAAAGCGGCAGGAATGGAGCAGAGCAAGATGATTTATTATATGTGTACTGTTTGGTTATTAGTAAAATCATGCTTAGCATATCTTCAACACACCTTTTGCTTTAGGCCAGACTGCCACCTTTCAGGCTGGGGCCCTGAGGCATCCCCTCTGCCCTGGCTGGGATGGGGGTGGCAGGCCCTCCAAGCCAGTGGAGAACCATGAATTGTTGTGTGTCCTGCTAGGTGCGCTCCTGCGTCGTTCTTGAAGCTGACCCGATGCCTGTGAATGCCAATCCCGTAACTTCAGGAAAGCTTGTGGGTCTTTGTGCCAAAGGGTCAGAGGTGCATAGCAGATGAAGGAGCCCCCCACTCCACTTTAGTCCAGTGCTGAGGACTCCTCCTCCTTGATACCAAGGCTGAGTGAGGCAGAGGGTGGGATACCAACAGCAGGCTCTACCTTGCAGTATTTTATGTACCAGAAGTATTGGCATAGTGGCCTTTTAGATGCATTCTTAGCTTTTTCTTTTCTGTAGCTTTTTGTGATACTTAGTTTAATCAGTCAACATGTATTTAATAATCCCTTGCTCTGGGCTGGGTGTCGTAAACAGTTCTAACCTGATCTTACTAGAAGGTGAGCCTAATGCATTGACAATTCAGAAATAGGGAGCATGTTCTGAGTTTGGGGACTCTCTTGTGTGATTCTAGTTATAAAATCATGTTGATAAGTTTTAGATTTTTATTTAAATTTAAATATTAGGATTTCCACTATTTTTGGAAGATTGTGGGCTAAGTTATGACATTGTAGAAACATGATTACAGACTCTACATTTCCTGTGTACCATGTCTGTTGTTTGGTAGTGCATAGTCACTCTAGAAGGTGCTATGGGAGATCCCAAGCCCCAGGCTCTGCTACAGACCCCTTCCTCTGGGTCATGGCTGCCTTTGCTCTCTTCTACATGTCCCTGGACCTGGTGCATAGTGGGCTCAAATGTTGAAAGGAACTGAGGAAGGGAGGGAGGAAATGCTGTTTTAGGAAATTGGTTGGGGAATCTTCAAGAAAATAACATTAGTTAGCCTCCTTCCCCCTCTCCCCATCTAGAATTCTCTACCCTATGTCTCATGGGCTGCCATGGCCTCCAAACATATTGGTGGCGGTTGTTCTCTGCTTTCTCTGGGTGTGTGTGCCTGCATGCCTGTGTATGTGTGTGCACTCCCTCACACAGAGCTTTTTTTAAAAAAATTATATAAGCAAGTAGGATGTTATTTAGTGTTTGTTTTGTTTTAACAAAGGAAAAATTTAAGATAGTGGGCACCACCTGAGAAAACCCAGTGTGATGATCTGGGCAGCCTTGCCAGACGTTTTTAACGTGTACACTGCCAGATAAATAGTCTGGTCATGTTGTTCAATTCTCCAAGTTGACTGGTCAATTCAGTTTAAAAAAGTGGTCAGAGTTGTGGCTTTACCGATTGGCCCAATTACTGCATGAAATTGATCTGGTTATTCACTAGGCTCAGTGCAGTGACTCAGTGTGAACACAGGTGGTGAAGAAGCCCCAATGCTTTCTCTGGGGTTCTGCCCAGGCTGTTCTGAGGCCTGTGGGCAAGCCTCCCTAAAATGTGTCCTCCAACCCCCAGCTGGAAGTGAGTCCCCTGCTCACGCCTCCAGCTCCCATGGCACTTGCACCGCCCCCGTGGGTCCCACCACATCCCACCAGATTCCAGGGACAAACATGCACGCCCCAGACCCTCTGTGTCACTGTGAGCTCCATGTCCATTGGCCCATCAGCACGGTGCCTACCGTATTTCAAGAACTCAGGAAATATTTGTTTGAATGGTCGAATGAAGCTGCTTTGCTATATTTCGACATTTCTGTCAATCAAAATACTCACCGACCTTTGTGTAGCACCTTTTCATTTGCACAGTGTTCATTATTGTAACAAACTGTGAGTCAGAAAGGACTTTTTAATCTTCATTTTATTATCAACATATCAACAACATTAACAACTAATATTTATTGAACCCCTACTAAGAGCCAGAATTATGTTCAGCACCACTCGAGCATTATCTAATTAAATTTTCATAACAAGCCTATGAGGTTGTGACTATCCACATTTTGCCTGTGATGAAAGCATGAAATGACTCGCCCAAGGCCACAGCCCAGGGCAGGGACTCAAGTCCCAGTGCCTGACTCCAAACCCTTGCTCTTAGACACTTCCCATCTCAAATGGGCAAGCACCGGAAGTTCTCATTTTTGACCTTGTGTTGGTTTCCCAGGGCTGCCATAACAAAGCACCCCAGACTGGGCGGCTTAAGCAACAGAAATTTACTTTCTCACAGTTCTGGAGGCTGGAAGCCCAAGATCAAGGTGTTTGTTAGCTGATTTGGTTTCTTCTGAGGCCTCTCTCCTTGGCTTGTAGATGGCTGTCTTCTAGCTATGACCTCACATGGTCTTCCCTCTGTGTGTGTCTGTGTCCTAATCTCCTCTTCTTATTAGGAGGAGTCTTATTGGATTAGGGCCCACCCTAATGATGTCATTTTACCTTAATTATCTCTTTAAAGACCCTACCTCCAAATGTAGTCACATTCTGAGGTGGTGGGGGTTATGGCTTCAACGTGAATTTTTGAGGGAATGCAGTTCAGCCCATAACAGACCTCTTAGGCAGAATCAGTATTTAGTCCAGGGAACAAACCCAGAATTGCTTTCATCCTTATAATGTGTATAATGACTCATGAGAGTTCCCCCTTCCCCCAAGATAGCACTGAGAGGGAGAGAAGAAAGCTTGGAGTCACTTTCCTGCCACATGTGTTGGTCCAGGATCCAACACTCAGCTGACAAGCTTTTCATTGGCGCCTTGGATGTGCCCAGCACCGATCTTCCCTAAGTAAGAGGCCTGGAGTTAGAGAAATGCACAGCCCTCCATGTGACTGCAGGCACCGAGACCTCATCTTGGCCACTCTCATTGCAGGGCAAAGTTTCTTCAACTTTTTATGTAAGTATAATATAAGCAGAAAAGGTTGCACACTCTATGTGTATACCTTAATGAATTTGCACACACTGATACACATTAGTAACCAGCACCCACGTTAATAGGCAAGATAATTCCAGTGCCCCGGCGACCCTCTCATGGTCCCTTCCAGCCGCGCTGCTGAGCAATTTCTAACCTCAGTTGTGTGACTCATTTGGTAAATAGAAAAGCAAAGAGATACGATGGTTACAGTAGAAAAGACTTACCTTTATGGGGATTCCTTTAGACCCAGCTCTGCTCCTAATTGACCAGGGGGACACCGAAAAGGCAGATTAATCTCTCACCTCAGCTTCCTCTTCTGTCAAATGGGGGGAGAAAACTCTATAATTAACAATGAGTATAGAATACCTAGAACAGCGTTAGACACACAGCTGATCAAGATGGTACACTTATTAGCTAACGATGAAAAGGACAGATAAAGAATATGATACCTTTCGCTTTCTGGAATGTGAAATGGAAGGAACTGACCTAACTGGAAAGCATCAGGCTATTCTCATTGGGTATTGAGGAGGGATGGTTATGAAGGTGCTAACAGGGACTGGCCCAGGGCTTCCCCCTAAGAACCTGTTGATTGCCTGGATTTGGAAACCCTGGGGGGCACCTCCAGTCAATCAGGGTGTTATGTGTTTTTCAGCTTTGTTGCATGCAGCCTTGTGTAGAGCTTTCTGCATCAACTGGAAGGAACCAGGGAGCTTGGGACTTTCAAAGCTCAAGCTTTGAACCTGGAAGGGCGAAAGTAGCTGCATCAATGGCAGAGGTGCCTCTGCCAAATGTCCTGTCAGGACTAGACATGAGACATTGGGCAGCGTAGGACAATTTCTTGTCCCCTGTCACCTATATTCAGGACTCTTGTCCTCTGAGAAGTTTGCATTTGGCACAACATTTTAATATTTATCAGTGTACTTCCTGGTTCTTGATGCACTTGTACTGCACGAGAATTGATTTTCAAGAAGTATATTTAGGATTTTTTTTGCACACTCTTGGGTTGGCAAAATGCATATTTGCATAGAAATAATCTTTAGTGAACTCTACTTGCAAGTGTGTCAAATTTATAAACATCACTACTGTAAAGACATATTTTTGGATATGAATTTCCCCCTCAGTTTATTTTTTCTTTCATTTATCATGTCTGGGTCACCACACACTCCATTTATTTGGGATTTTGTTTGTGAGCAATTTATTTGCCCAGGTTGTGTTTCTGTATATTAAAGTGTCTCATCATCTTTTATTTTATTTTTATTTTTTTCTGTGGGAAGATTAGCCCTGGGCTAACATCCGTTGCCAATCCTCCTCTTTTTTGCTGAGGAAGATTGGCCATGGGCTAACCTCCGTGCCCATCTTCCTCTGCTTTATATGGGACGCCACCACAGCATGGCTTGACAAGTGGTGAGTGGGTCCTTGCCTGGGATCCGAACCTGCGAACCCTGGGCCACCAAAGCAGAGCGCACAAACTTAACCGCTACGCCACTGGGCCAGCTCCTATTTTATTTTTTTACATCCAATTTCAAAATAAAATGATCCCATGCAAAGGTTGTTCACAGGCTGCTTCTGGTGAAGATGAAGCAGGTGGTCAAGACTTTTACCACCTATCTCTTCTACCCCCTCAGTCCACAGTTTATCTTTGAAGATGCTGGGTTTTAATAGGCAGGATAGAACACAGAGACCAGATGGTTTTCACTCACACCTGTGAAAGTGCCAGGGTTCTGAAAAACATTAAAGTTAATGGCCAGAATAGGCCTGCCAAGCTCAGTGGAATTTTACTTAACTGGCATATCATTCTGGTTAACTGAACCTTCCAGTTAACTGATGGCTACATCTGCTCATGCCCACTCCTGACCGTCTCCTCACCACCACACAGTTCTTCCTGGTATGAAAATTGCTTCAATTTCTCCCTCTTATCCTTTCTCTCATCTCCTCTACCTCACCCCTTCAGTCTCTCTCTTGTTGACTGATTCTCTTTTCCTCTGACCTTGCTTATTCTTTTCTTCTTTCAGCCTCATTTCCTCTTCTATCTAGAAATGTTACAATTTTTTCTCGTGTCTGGTGGACTCAGAACTTGGCTTTTTTTTTTTTTTTTTGGTGAGGAAGATTGGCCCTGAGCTAACATCTGTTGCCAATCTTCCTCTTTTTGCTTGAGGAAGATGGTTCCTGAGCTAACATCTGTGGCAGTCTTCCTCTACTTTGTGTATGGGACACCACCACAGCATGGCTTGGTGAGCAGTCTGTAGGTCTGCGTCCAGGATCTGAACCTGCAAACCCCGGGCCGCTGAAGCGGAGTGAGTGAACTTAACCACTGCATCACCGGGGTCGGCCCCAGAACTTGGCTTTTATTAGCCAGTGTATAGCATTCAATCATTCATTGTTCTAGTCTTTCAGACAACTAGACGTGGGTTTGCCTTTGAACCTGTCTTGGCTTTTCTTGATGTTTTCATGCTCCTGGAGGTCCAAGTTCATTGCTGTGCTGGTTGAAGGAGAGATTTGCTTGCCCAGTTGTCAGCTGCTGAAGTATAACCATGTATTTTAAGTATAACTGCATTTTATTACATAATACCTAGGCAACAGGTAATTCTAGGAAAACCTTGAAAAGATATGAGTATTTAGAAGAAATATGGGGTTCTGTCTTTTTTTCTCTCCACCCTCCCTTCCTCCTGCACCAGGGTTCTAAGCTCACGCTCACAGATGAAGTAATTCTGACCCTATTGTGATGAAACTTTCCTTGGAAGTGAACTCCTGTGTTTTCTTCCTCTGTTTGACAGCTGGGTCCTGAGGTGGGCCTGGTGATTTCCCACCTCCTGGTGTCCATACCCTGGTCTGGTCCCCTCCCCTTGAGTGTGGATGGAACCTGTGACTTGCTTCTAACCAATAAAATATGAAGAAGATGATGAGATGTCACTTCCTTGATTAGGCTACATTACATTGCAAAGTGAAGTGATGTTGCAGATATAATTAAGGTCTCAAATCAGTTGATTTTAAGTTAATCAGAAGAGAGATCATCCTGGGTGGGCCTGGCTTAGTCAGGTGAAAGCCTTTAAAAGAGGAACTGAATTCAGAGACACTCTCCATTTATGGCTTTAAAGAAGTAAGCTGCCAAATTGTGAGAGGGCCCATGAAGAGGGCCATGTGGCAAAGAACTGCAGGTGGCTTCTAGGAGCTGAGAGCAGCCTAAAGTTGACAGCAAGAAAATGGGGCTATCAGTCCTTCAACCTCGAGGAGATAAATTCTGCCAGCAACCTGAAGGAGCTTGGAGGTGATTGACCTTCCCCAGCAAAGCATCTGATGAGACCACAGCCCAGATGATACCTGGATTTTAGCCTAGGGAGACCCTGAAGTTGAGAACGCAGCTAAGCCATGCCCACTCTCCTGGCCCATAGAAACTGTAAGATAATAAATGTGTGTTGTTTTCAGCCACTAAATTTGTGGTCATATGTTACATAGCAATAGAAAACAAATGCATTCTGGATAGTAGAGACTTCACCTTCCTTTGACGTTCTGTTGCACAGCCAGTTCTAAGTTACTCCCCAGGCCTCAGAGGACAGCCAGGAAGATGATGACCTTGTAAGAAATATGTATTTTATAAGATTTTCAACTTTGAACTAAGAGGAAAATAATATATAGCACCAGCTTCCTATGAGCGTTTAGACACACTTCCACTTACAAAGTCACACGTTTTATGTCCTAAAATGTTGTCAGGAGTGGCTCACGTGGCCAGAACATGGCACAGTTTTCCATCCGTAGGTCATCTTGTGACTTGCTGAGGGGAAACAAGGTGACTCCACGGTATCGGTCACGCCATCCACTTAATAGATGAGGAAAGTAAGAGTCCACAGCATCTTGCAGGTAGAACTCAATATAAGCCCTCCGTCTTGAATCGCATTGACCTAAGAGGTCGTATGATTTCCATTAGTTTACAGAGCAACTCAAGGGCAGAAGTGAAATTGGAATTTCACTTGTGAATTTCTGAAACCTTGTTTTATTTATATATTTATTTAATCTGTTTTTTTCCTTTTTTCTTTTTTGGCCTGGAACCATCTTTCCCTTTGAAAACTCCCCGAGTGCCCCAGCATTATTTCCTAAAAGGGATGTGTTTCTAACTGGCAGGCCCAGGCGGGCTGTGCAAAGTGTTCACCACCTTCCATGCTCACCCAACCCAAAATAATTGTCTGGATGTTCCTTTTACTGTCACCTCTGAAACAAGATGAAGAAACCAACGGTTTGCTTTAGAACGCATTAACTTCTTTATCACATTAATACTGACTCATATCTTATTTCCCACTTGCAGTAAGAAAACCATTCAAATCTTTCCCTCCCAGGACAATATCTTTAATAGCTTCTGTGTGTTTCCTATTTTTGGCTGTTTCTGTATAAACAGACTAATCTAATAGCATGCTGAACCATCTAACTTGGCAGAAATTCAGAAAATCACTCATTTATATGGCAAGCTAGGATGCCAAGAAGGGGGGAAAAAACCCTCACTTTTATTGCAGAAAGATTTTTCTTAAAGTTGTCTTTCATGAACATAATATGTCTATCATTTGGAATTCTCTAGCACCCTGACTGGGAATTATTTACTGCGGAAAGGCACAATGGCAAACAGGAAGGTATTATTCCCCGCACAATTTCCAGCTTGAATTCATTTGCCTAAAAGAGCAGGATGGTATGAACACAGTTTTGAATGCTGGCATGGTTGTGCAAGGTGGCGCTCACCTCTGGGGCATGCACACAAAGCCTTTTTCATTGAACCTAAAAGGTGAGAACATCATGGCCCCATGCAAAGCCGGCCAGTGGCCTGGCCAGCCCAGAGTTCTGCTCTTTCGCCGTAACAGGAGCCTGTCTCTGGGAGGAGGTGTTCTTGCTGACATCCTAGGATACCTCCCTCCCCATCTGATTTGTTGTCACTTACACATCGCAGGTCCTCAGTGGTCTGAAGTCTTGGCTCCCTCTCTGAGCTACTAAGCATTTCTGGAGAACATCACAAATCATGCTGATGGAGCCACTGACAACTCCGCTTTATGGGGTCAGCTGCAGTTCTACCCTTAGACTGGGGTAACTAGGATCCTTGCCCCGGGCCCCATGCTTTGCACTCCTCCATGGCTCCCTTCTGGCTGTGCCTCTCCCCACAGGAGAGGAATGTCCACTCAGGCCTTGCATGCTCCTTTTAAGGGTAACTGGGACCCTGAAACTCCCTACCCAAACAACTCCCAACCCACTTCTAGAATATAATACGCTTTTCTATATGCTATTCTTTTATTTCATTTAGCATATATATTTTTTAAATAGACTGTGTTTTTGATCAGTTACAGACTTACACAAAAATTGAGACAACAGTACAGTTTCTATATACGTCACACTGAATTTCTCCTGTTATTAACATCTTACTTTATTTGGTACATTTATTAGAATCAAAGAACCAATATTAATATATTATTAATAACTAAGGTCTGTAGTGTATACAAATCTCCTTTGTTTTTACCTAATGACCTTTTTCTGTTCCAAGATTCCCTCCAGGATACCGCATTGCATTTAGTCCTCATGTCTCCTTAGGCTTCTCTGGGTGGTGATAGTTTCTCAGACTTTCCTTGTTTCTGATGACCTTGACAGTTTTGAGGAATACTGGTCAGGGATTATGTAGGATGCCCCCATATTGGAATTTGTCTGACTTTTTCTCATGATTAGACTGGGGTTGTGGGTTTTGTGGGGAAGACCACAGAGGTAGAGTGCTGTTCTCATTACCTTGCATCAAGGTCTCGTCACTGTTGATGTTGACCTTCTTCACTGGCTGGGGTGGGATTTGCCAAGTGTCTCCATTATACGGTTACTCTTTGCCCATCCATTCTATACCGTTCTCTTTGGAGGGAAGTTGCTGTGTGCAGCCCACTCTTACGGAACAGGGATTTATGCTCTCACTCCTTGCGGGCAAAGTATCTACATAAACTATTTGGAATTCTTCCAGATGGGAGATTTGCGTCTTCTCCCCCACTTATTTATTTCTTCAGTCATTTATTTATACCAGCGTGGGCTCATGGGTATTTATTTTGTATTCTGGGTTGTAATCCAGTACGACTTTATTGATTTTGTTACTCACATTGTTCCGGGTTTGGCCATCGGGAGCTCTTTCAGTTGCCTCCTGTGTCCTTTTGGTGTGCCACCACCATTGTAAGGTGTGTTTTTATTTCTGTTTTCATTTCCTTTTTTGTTTTGTTTTTGTCTCTCTTTCTCCCTCCTCCCATCCCACATACATACACGAAGGACAGCATGCTACTATGATTCCTGGTATCCCGGTGGCATTGTCTCCCCTTTTATAAAAGTCACATTAGAATGGTGAGGAGTGTGGATGAGTTCTCTCCCTCATTGGACATTTTACTCTACTTGATTTAGGGACCTTATAGGCCACTCTGTTTCTTAGTGTGTTTGCCACCATACCTACCCCAGTGGATGAAACTTAGAACCTGCTTGGCCACACTGCTAGGTCTCCAAGTCCCAAACAAAGCAGGCTGTCAAAAGTACTCAGCCAGGGAGAAGACCTGAGTCCTAATGCTGGCTCAGTCTCCAACTTGGGCATCTCAGTTTGACCTTTGTCCTCTCTACACTCTGGTTTCTTCACCTTCGTAATGAGGGTTTTGCCTTGGCTGGTCTTCAAGACCTCTTCAAATCCTGACGTTCTGTGATACTACGAGTTTTTGAGTAATGGTTCAGGAAGCCAAAAACAAGTCACCCATGAGACCTAAGGTGTTCTGCTGGAAATCTTGGTAAAGGCACAGAGAAAAGAAGAAAGAGGCAAAACTGGACTCATAAAAGGAAAGAAGAAGACTGAATGTGAGGTGGGGATTGAAGAGAGAAGAATAGTTAACAGGGACAAGAAAGAAATAACTTTGGTGCCAATTCCTGTGAAAATTCTGGAACACATAATTAAATACATAACTTCTGAAATTTTAGGAAAGAAAGGAGGGACCACTAAGGAAGACCATGAGTGGCATCTCTGTTAACTCTATTTCACTTTCAAAAAGGTTACTGGACAGATAAAAGGTGTAAAGTAGAGTATATTGTGATTTCAGACATGGTGGGCTTTGACCAGAGTGATGCGCCCTTAGACAGCTTTCATAAACAGTTAATAGCGTCCAGATCAAGGGAGGCAAACATCCTCTGGATGTGACATTGGTCAAACCATATCTGGAATCTTGTTTTCTGTCTTGAACATCACCTGCTAAGAGGACTAATGATGAACTGGACTGTGTCCTTAGGAGGATATGAGTGATGTGGGCCTTGGGACCAGCGCATCAGGAAAGGGGTTGAATGAACTGGAACATGTTTAACCTGAGGAAGATACAAGAAGGTCCAGGCTTTTGGAAGCTCTTCAAAGGACAGTAGATAGTTGTCCTACATGAAATGAACTTCCACACAAAGGATTTGTGCCCTTTGTTGGAGATATAAAAGCAAAAGCTGGATGCTGGACTATCTGTCATGGCTTCCATCTAAGGGATGCGCCTTTGGGCAGAAGGTGCGGCTGGATAAGTGCTAAGGCCTCTTCTTGTCAGATCCTGTGGTGTTAATGTTTCCTGAAGGTTCTCTTTCTTTTCAATTCAGTGGTTCTGAAACCCAGCCCCCATCGGAAACCCCCTTGTTTGCTTAAAATACAGATTCCCAGGCCCTGTGTGGACCCTCTAACACACTTGGTCCGGGAGTTAGGTGGCAGTTTGGATGCCGAGGATCTGCATTTCTGTAAAGCTCCCAAGGTGATTCGGATACACCCTTGGAGCTGAGAAGCATCCTCCTACCAGGATTGCAACTCCTTAAGGATAAGAACCATATTTTCTTCCTTTTTTGTATGCCTCACCATACAAAGATAATTACATAGCATAAGCACAGAAATGCTTGTTGGTGGATTTATTCCAGCAATTTTTTTTTAGCTCTCTTTGTCTGGAACTTTGCAAAATAAACACCATGATCACCCCATGCTTTGTGAGCAGCATGCTAGAATGGAATTTCACTGTTTTAAATTGGGGGTCAATTTCTTGGTTTCAGCTGAATTATGAAAGGAAGAGGAGAGACCCTTGGAAACGTATGAATGTTGATGCTGAGGACTAGCCAGGCACTTCCCTTCCAGCTGGTTCCATGAGGGGTTAAGAGGCCAGCTGTTTTGAACCTCCCATTAGTGATAGTTCCAGACCCCTCCTCATTGTGCATTTATCTTGCAAGGGGAATGTTTAGGGGATGGATGTTTCCATTCTATTTTATCTGCAAAATTACTTTCCATTCTGAGGTCTTTTGTGTAAGTATTCCCTTGAACCCATTCCAAAAAGTGGATTTTTAACCCAATAGACCATAACTGCAGTGTTTTATCGTGCATACATATTTCAAAATGTGAATGTAAGTAGATTTAGCAAAGTTAAAATAAAATTAAAACTTTTCAAAGGGCACTCCTGCTTGCTTTTCCGTGTTGGACTTTTCCCTTTAGGATTTTTATGCCATTTAAAAGACTCTAAAAACAGGAAGATTTTTCACTTGGGTCTTTTTCATTTGTCCCCTCCACAAGAGAATGGGGTACAGAAAACAGTGATCAGGTCTGGCCTTCCTTTGTCCCCCTGCAGCACGCTTGGTAGCAGGGCAGAATGAATTCTGAATCTGTGAGTTAGTGCCATTTGGAGTAGCGTCCTCAGTAAGATTTCTGTGCCATTTAGAGTAGCGTCCTCAGTAAGATTTCTATCTGGCATGTTGCTTCCCCTCTTGCCTCTCTTTTTTTGTGTGTGTGTGTGAGGAAGACCAGCCCTGAGCTAACATCTGTTGCCAATCCTCCTCTTTTTTGCCGAGGAAGATTGGCCCTGGGCTAACATCCGTGTCCATCTTCCTCCACTTTATATGGGACGCTGCCACAGCATGGCTTGACGAGTGGTGTGTCTGTCCACGCCCGGGATCTGAACCTGTGAACCCCGGGCCGCCAAAGCCAAGCGTGCAAACTTAACCTCTACGCCACCGGGCCAGCCCCATCTTGCCTCTCTTGAAATCCCTTCTTCAGGGGGAAGCTAGAGGCCTTTCTCTGAAATAGAAATCCAATCTTGCCACCACCCTATTTGCCACTTCCTGCTTAATCCTTTCACTGGCTCTCCATATCCCTTGGGATAAAAACCGAAATCCTTGCCAGACCCTACAAGGCCCAAGCCAATCTCTGCAGCCTACTCTCACCCCACACTGGAACCTACCACTCTCCCCAACTCCTGTCATAGGGCCTTTGCACAGGCTATTGACTCTGCCTGGAGTAGTCTTCCCCTCCTGCTTTAGCTAATGAACTCTTTTTCATCCTTTAGGACTCAAGTAGATCATCACTTTCAACAACTTGCAAAGTTACTTCATCTTTCTAAGCTGTGTTTTCTTTTCTGTACAATGGGGTTAATATCTGTATCTTCTTACTACGAGTTTTTGGAGGGAAGTGAGGAATAAATGATATCATCCACTAACGCACTCAACATAGTACTAGGCACATAGTAGGTTAGCATGCTCTGAGTGATAGCAGTCATTACTGAGCTGGTCTGCCACTTCTACCCTTAAGTCCTTTTCTTTGGATTCTTCCACTCCTTATGCTGAAGATGCTATTTTTGGCAGGGGTGGGAGAAGGTCATAGGAAATCAAGAAAGGGAGGGGAAAATGAGGGAGGAGTTGATATAACCCCTACAATGCCCTCAGCATACCACTGAAAGACCCTCTCTTCCCCCACTGCTATTGTCTGAATGAATGTGTCCCCCCCCCAAATTCGTGTGTTGAAATCCTAACCCTCAAAGACCATGGTGTTCGGAAGTGGGGCATTTGAGAGGTGGTTAATTCATGAGGATGGAGTTCTCTTGAATGACATTAGTGCCTTATAAACTAAGCTTATAAACTAAGCTCCAGAGAGCTCCCTATAGTCCCTTCCACCACATGAGGACACAGGGAGAAGGTGCCAGCTGTGAACCAGGAAGAGGCCCTCACTAGAACCCTACCATGCTGGCACCTTGATCTTGGACCTCCCAGCCTCCTGGACTGTGAGAAATAAATTTCTGTTGTTTATAAGCTACCCAATCTGTGGTGTTTTGTTATAGCAGCTCGAATGGACTAAGACACCCATTTAGCCACATTTTGGCCTAATCACCACCTGAGAGTAAGGGAAAGAAAGAGCCATGTGGAGGAGAGATCCAAGATTTATTATCCTCATTTTTTCAGTGAAGAAATTGAGATTGGAGAGCTTAAGTGCCTCCTATGGGGTCACTCAGTTTGTCAGCGACTGAGCAGGGATCAAACCCAGGGCCCTCGGATTCCCAAGCCTTCATTCTCCGCACCATCTCCACTCTTTCTAACTCTGCACCAGCGCAGAGACTGTGCTTTCTGCATCCCTTGAAGACAGAACCACGAGTCAGAACTTTGGTGAGGTCCTTCCTGTGTTCTCTAGAACACACGCCGTGACACGGGCCTCCAACCTTTCATCGTGCAGGTCTCTGACTGTAGCAGACAGGCCTCTGGCTTGAGCGATGACACCACTACAAAGGTCCCCTGCTTTTCATAAACAGATGGCTGCAAGGCCGCTTCTCAAGAAAGCGACTTGTGCTCCCTCCTGCGTGCTTTTATGCTTTGCTGTGAAGTGCAGTCGAGCTGGCGGGCCCCTTTTTCTTCTCTACTTTATGTATGATTCATAAAGAGAGCTCAGCAGGTCGTGGGGTGTGCAGTGCAACCTGGCCTGTGCTCCAGAGTGCATCACAGCGGGGCTGGGACCCGTTTCACTTTCCACTCACATGTAGGTCAGCAAGGAGAGCAGGGGGAGGACCATCCTGCAGAGGGATTTTTTTTTTTCAGGTTTCTCATTGCTGAGAACAATTCCAGCTCTGCTGACCAAAGGGCCATGTGTCCTGTTGGTAGTCTGACCCCCCAGGGGACCCAAAGAGACACCCTCCCGACCAGTTGACAGCCGTGGGGATTCCGTGTGCTTCACCTTACCTACCAGTGTTCCTAAGCCCAGAGGAGGTGCAGGTTGAGGATCGAGCCATATTCTTCTGCCCCACAGACCTTTCTTTACATTTGGAAGAACATTTCTGCCATGAGAGATTCATTCTTTTGAATCTTTGAGACCTTTACTTTAAAATACAAGTGCCCAGGGGGAATAGGAACCCCGTGAATTATTGTCAGCTGAGAGCTGGCAGCTGGTTTAGTGTATAACCAGTATCTTGTTACAAATGGATGTTGAAATACCTACGTTTGGAAATGATGTGGTTCTGTTTTTTATCTATTTGACTGATGTTTAAGTCATCCTTATAATCCTCTTTCCCTTACCCACTCACTCATGCACCAAAAATGCTCTTTGATTGGGAGGGCAAGTGGAAGCATTAAGGTTCTAGGGACTTAGAATGATGTGAATGGGTCCTGCCTGTCATCATTGTACAGCGGGAATGAGGCTGAGGGCCAGTGGTTTAGAGGTTCAGTACTAGGCTGTAGTGTGTGTGTGTGTGTGTGTGTGTGTGTGTGTGTGTGTGTGTTTAGGTGGGATTGGGGTAAGTGCGGAACTTGTGAACAAAGGGGAGAAAGGGCTCAGAGCAGGAAGGAGCCTGTAAAGAAACTATAATTTATAAAGCTTCTACAGCATGCCAGACTCTTCTGTGATTTCACTTGCGATTCCTCATCTGATTCTCACAGCATCCCTGCAGTGCATATTTCTCCACTGTACAGATAGGAAACTCTGCCCAGTGTCATTAGATTTCAAATCTCAGTGTTTCTGGTGCCCAAACCATGCTCTTTCCCCTCAGTATCTGCAGTTGAATGTTATCAGGCAGGATTTGCTGGGATCGGCTCTGGGCTCCCAGACTTAGATGTATGAGACCCTTTCCATCTAAGCCTCAAGTATTTTGCTTGTTGGGTGGACGGCTGGCTCTCCCTTTAATCCACTGCCCAGGAGGCCTGAGGAAGGATGGCAGGTGGACTTGGATCTTGGTCACACTGCCTTACGTCCTGATTAGGGGAGTCTGAGACAGCTCATCTGGGAGGAAGGACAGGGGTTCTGATGGGCTGTTCTTGCCCAGACTAGAGGGGAGACAGAATTGCTTGAAGCAGGTTATGGACTGAATGTTTTTGTCCCCCCAAAATTCATATGTTGAAACACTTACCCTCAATGTGATAGTGTTTGGAGATGGGGCCTTTGGGAGGTCGTTAGGTTTAGATGAGGTCATGAGAGAGGGACCTTGTGATGGGATTACTGCCCTTGTAAGAAGAGAAGGACAGAGATTTCTCTCTCTCTCTCTCTCTGCATGCACTGAGGAGAGGCCATGTGAGGACACAGCCTGAGGCAGCCATCTGCAGGCCTAGAAGAGAGCCCTCCCCAGACACTGAGTCTGCTGGTGCCTTGATCTTGGACTGCCAGCCTCCAGAACGGGGAGGAAAAAATGTCTGCGGTTTAAGCCACCCAGTCTGTGTTATTTTGTTATAGCAGCCAAGCAGACTAAGACACAGGGTTAGTGTTGTGTAACTTGCAGAATTAGAATTATCCTAGATGGGCCACTTACTTTCTATAATCCTTGGGTAAGCCACTCATCCTCTCTAAGCCTCAGTTTCTTCATCTACAGAATGGGGCTATTAACAAAGTCTCTTCCTCAGAGAGCTGTTGGGAGGATTAAATGCTAAAAATGCTCATATAGCAGTCACACAGTCACTAACACATTAAGTGCTTAGTACTTAGCCAGCACCGTCAACGTCATCCACATCATCATCATCATCAACGTCATTAACATCGTTGTCGTCACTGTTGGCATCTTTGTCATCATGAAAAGCACTAGGACTCGGTGTGCCCTTGACCTGGGTGTCCTTGACGGAAAAACTGTGAATGGCAGACACACACACAACTCAGAAGTTGGCCTGTTCATGCAGGCCTCAGTGGTAGCCACTTTAGGAAGAAAATGCTTTGGAAACCAGGTCACAGAGGAAAGTGCCTCTTATTGTACAGAGCTGAGAGGTCTGCTGTGGGAGTGTGGCAGGAGCCTGGCCTAATTGCGTTGATAATACAACCCCGTAACTCATTCTGCCAACATGAAGGTGGCTGGACGGTCTCCATCCTGGCCGCTGAACATTGCCCGTGTTTTCCTGGGAGAGACATCTGCACTCCAGTAGTGATTAAAGTGCCCTGGACAGGCCCTTGCTATTAAGAGTCTGTGGCTCCAGTTTAATAAATGGTAGTATATTAAAATGGAAATGTTATTATTGATAAGGACTAGACATGTTATAGAGCAGATTAAAGCTTTGATAATACGAAATGCAGGGAAAGGAAGTCAAGGGTTATTGAATACCTACTATGCGCTGATTGCTCTGCTGGACACCTTAGAAAACCCCCCCGCAAAATACACTGTGCCTTCGAATAAACCACATCTGGCCTCTCTCTGATATATTAATATATTTAATTATCATACTTTCGGCATTAAAGAAGATTACAATAGAGGCATCCAGTTGATTGGGGAATAGTTACTGCAAACAATAAGCTCTTTTGAATAAACCGATACTGACTTAATGAGGTTTTGCTGTGTATTATTATTTTTTTCCTGATGGAAAATCGACTGACTGTTTTCCCCCACCATTCTCTGTCCTTTCGCTTACTAGTAATGACCCCCTTTTCTCTTGCTCCATGGGAACTTTTAAAAATTTAAATTAATGGATTTTTCAGCCTCAAGTTTCTGGAATTCTAAGAGGGCCTGAAAGGTAAGTGCTCAATTACCGAGGCGTGCGAACAAAAATAGGCAGCTTAGCTAGGAGAGTAAAAATAGAGAGGAGTCTCCCAACCTTCCCTGGAGTTGTGCTTTTGTTTCTGGAGAAGGATCAGGAAGTATTCAGCCTCCGGTTAGTTTGGCTGCCCCTTCAGATCACTTCTTCATGGTGCCGACATAAGCTCCATCATTCAAAGAATTCATGAAACCAGTCTGAGGGCTGTGCATTGGGGAGGATTGCTTATCTGGCTGAAGAGGCTGGTGTGGTTTGGACTTGTCCCCTCGTCTGCCCAGTTCCAGACAGGGGCACGTGCCCGTTTGAGACCGGCTGACTGTTCAAGCTACCCAGCCTGTCCATCTAGAGCACGCCAAGGAACCTGGGTAATCAAAAAGAAACAGCACACGCTGAATGGCTGCCACACCTCCTGCATTCCTACTTATGCTCACAATAATCTGGTGATGAAAAGCATCCCTGCCCCCACTTTACAGATGAGGCTTTGATGGTCCAAGCACTGGTTCATGGTCATGTCACTCATCAGTGGCCTTCTAGAACTTTCTACCATATCACACTCCCTTAGTTCCTGACATCATTCCCAGAACAAAGAAATAAAGAAGAGGGGGCTGGAGAGGTTGGTTTTTGGGTGCCCCTTGGTAAATGGCAAAGAGCCAAGCACATAGTGGATGCTCACGCCCTTCTGTTTGAAAGGAAATGTAAGCACCTTGGTGGGGGCGGGTGTCAACATGGAGGGCTGGGTGGGCACCTGTAGTCTGGGAAACGCTCTCCCAGCCCAGGGCCTGCCACAGTGTGTGTGTCCCCACCTCCCAGCTGGTAGGAGCTGACATCCGGATACTAGGAGTTGTATCAGCGTCTGTGAACCGCCCCCCTCTGTGGAGACTTCACCTCCTTGCAGGGCCTTTCCTTCCTCTGCGTGGGGGAGAGGTCCCCATGCCTGGTTCCGCCAGGTGGACAGGGAGTCCCTTTCCACCTGCTCACCTGTCTCTGTGCAGTGTTTGATGCCCCCTGCCCCGGGATGCTTGCCCAAAGGACCTTCTTCTCTCTTGGATCTCCGTATCTCCTTCCCCACTCCAAGCCGAGCTCTTCTCTTAGAATAACTGCCCTGTACCCAGCACTACCCTCAGCACTGTGCAAACATCATTTCACAGGACAATTTTTAAAAACAGGAAGGTACTGTTGTTCTCCCCATTTTATAGATAAGCCAACCAAGGCCTGGAGGGGAGAGTGACTCGCCCAGGTGTCCTAAGTAGCCAGGGGTAGAGTCAGGATCTGAACCCAAGAGCTGGGCTTAGGCATCTCCATTTCTGGTTTTAAACCTCACTACTCAGTTGCCTAGCTCTTGTCATTCCCTGTCCTTCGCCCTTGCGCTGGGTCCAGCTTTCCATCCCCTACCCAGCTCTTCCTCCACTACCATTTTTTTCTGTGCAAACAGCATCTGAAATGCCCAGCCTCTTGGCCTTGGGTTCTGATAAGATCTGTCTCTGCTCCCTTTGTCTGACCTGTACCTGCCTTTTCTGAATGGCCCTATTAATTGCAATTGACTCTCATAGAACGTGGATGGCAGTGCTACTTGACACCAGACTAATGCTTCTGACTTTTCCTCGGTGCCCCCGGCAGCAGGCTGCAGGGGATGGGACGGGGGTCAGAGGCGAGATAGAGCACTTCTGATTCCAATAAAATACATTAGAGCATTAGAGCTTTTCTGTTTTCAAGTCTCTCTCTCTCTCATTTGGGAGGGGATGTTGTCATTTCTAGGAATTCACATTGAAATGAGAAATGATTAGGAGATTTCACAGTTGTTGCTCCTGTGAAGATTCAAGTTTTTGTTGTTGTTTTTTTCTACTCCTAAGCATGAAAAAAGAAGAACTTTAAAGAATAAAACCTGAGTGATATGAGTCTAAAGCAAGAGAGGTAATACCTCTGGTTGGGAGCGGGAGCTTGGTATCCTGAAGGCCTACTATGTGTCAGAGCTGTTTTCCTTTTATAATCTCCCAGCAGTCTTATGAAGGAGGTATAGAAAGCCCAGTTTGGAGGGAGAAAAACTGACACTGAAAGACTGGCTTGCTGTCAGTGCTCAGTCATCTTTGTTCTATTTGGGGCAAGGAGATAAGACCAGGGGAAGAAACTCAGAGCCACAAGCCTGCGTAGTTTGGCGGCCTTGGCTCTGAAGATGTGCATGGTACTCCTGCACGCAGTCAAGCCTAGTAGGCTCCTTACAAGGAGACGGGCGCTGTGCTCAAACTTTCCCATACATTATCTCAGGGGAACCTCACGACAAACCTGTGAGGTTGGAATTACCCTCTCATTTTGCAGATGAGAAAACTGAAGCACACAGAAGAAGAAAAAAAATGTGTCCAAGGTCACATAGTCGGTTTATTACTGAACTGATTGTAAATCCAGTGTTGGTTCAAGATGACTTGGCAGGAGAGGTGGGGTTGGGGAGAGGCCCCCACCCAAACTCCAGGGGCACTGGCTTGGTTTCTCTACACGTGGCCTGGGTGAGGGGAGAGATCTGCTAAAAGGTAGAGTGAGGATATCATGTCCACTGTGGGGGGACTAGGAGGAAGGCATTCCAAGGCCCCCGTTTGTTTCCATTTTAAATTGGGCATTGTGCTGGGGTCCTTTCAGAGCTCAGGACCACCCAGATAGGAGAGTGACAAGGCATAGCTGGCAAACGAAGCTGGGTCATTTTCATTTAGATAAGAGGTTCAAAATAAAAACAATACAAGTTACATTGTATTGAGAAAACACATGGATGTTAATGATTCTAAGGAGGCAGGTGGAGGGTGTCTCAGAAGTTGCAAAGGCGAGCTTTATTAACAAATGAATTAATACCATTTAAGGAATAGTTCACTTAAAAGTCCAGATTTCTGACTTCCCTTGAAATATCTTAGTGCCACCAAAGGCCAGCTGCTCTGGGCTAGAATTCTGGCAGCAAAATTGGCAGGAAGGCCCAGGGGTGAGGTGGGGGCTGCCTTTTTGGATGGGGTGAGGGCTCCCCACATTCCACATTCCCAATCCATCTGCTTCACCATTTACGCAACCCGCCTGGTCCCCCAGCCTTTGAGTGTTCTGCACCTGGAGTGGGACGAAGGACTTTGGACCGGAAAGAACCAACAGCCACTGACCTTCTCTGAGCTGAGCATTAGTTTTCTCACCTGTAAAATGGAACTGCTGAAATCCACCCACAGAGTTGCTCTCAGGATGAACTCTGCTGGCGGATGTAAAGTCCTTTAGTAGGGGCTCAGAAAGTTACATAGCTACTGTTTACTTCATTAACCACGCCCCTACACACACACACACACACACACACACACGCACGCACGCACGCACGCACGCACGCACGCGCGCGCGCGCGCGTTCCTCCAGGGTTAGAGCATGAAAGCCAGGAAGCCCAGAGAAGTGTCTGGGAGAGGGATAAAGGGAGGGAGACTAGTGTGTGAACAGGTGCCTTCTCCAAAAACCATTCTTTTCCTTGGATTTCAGAATGACCTCCATGGAGAGCAAAGCTTTTTGCACCTTTGTTTATTTTTTCAGGTCTAAGGTTCCTCCAGGAGATTTTCCTAAAAGAAAAGCCAGAGGAGCCCCCAACACAAGCCAGAATCGAATGCACGTATGACAATAGGACCCATCCCGGGTAGAAAAAGGCTCCTTTTTAATTAGAAACCTGGAAGGACATACCCTTTAATTGCTGCGCTTGTAGTGTCAGGGCTATCAATATTGGTGCCTCTTTCATTAATAAACTGGCAAGTCAGAAAGCTGCCGGAGTGGGAATCCCTCCCCCCATCCACTCCCTCTCCCACCCCAAGCTCTACTTAATCAACGGCAGACTCATCAAACAGGAAGAGAACATGTAAATCAGCTGCATTAATTCTGTCGGCCCTAAATAGGTAGAAGGAAGGGAAACATGAAAGGGAGCCTTCATCCGTTTTCCCACAGATGCCCCAGCTCCCGGTGAACCCGAGCAAGAGGTAGTTAAACAGCCCCGCAGATTGCCGGTGACTCGGGGAATGCCTGGGTTTATGTATGGATTAGCACAGTGATAGACCCTGAGTAGCAAAAGACGAAGACTAATTACCTGACAGAGCGCCCCTCCACTCGCCTGGGTCATTGAAATTAATTTCTGCTTTCAGGCTTGGCAGAAAGCAGCTGCAGAATTTCAGTTCAATACTCAAATTAACGGGGAGCCGAAATTATTTCTCTGCACAGGCGGTATTAGAGGAGTGGGTTACCAAATAGATCTTGATCACAGACACCAAAGAAAGGATTATTCCTCCCTTTTCATCAAGAGCCTTAGGTCCTTGGAAAGTGCTAAGGCGGGGGGCGGCGGGGGGCAACCACCAATGTATTGGAGAGTTAACACTTAAATGCTCTATTAAATTGGGTCTGACATACCTATGTAGGAGAGCTTCTGCCCCCCAAATAATTTACAATTTCTTTCCATTTAACAAAAAAGTTAATTTAAATATATAGCCCTTTTGTATATACCCAAATTGGAATTGCTATCAAGGGAATCTTGCAAATATCTATTCTATAGCATCCCATGTTGTCGGGAAGGCATTCACTCTTATTTCACCGGTAAAGAAATGGATGGAGGGGCATAGAGAGCAGGCCTGGGACAGGGGAAAAGGGGAAGTCAGAGGTGGGATTTGAACCCAGGGCTCAGTCTCCAAGTTCATCCCTCTGTCTCTTCATGTTCCCGCTCATTGCTCCTTCCTCTCTGGGCTCCACACTTTCATTTCAGCCTCAGTGGGATCTGTCGACTTTGTTGAGCACCATCTGTATGCGCCAGGTGAAATTCAGTGCTGTCCAGGCCAACAGTTCTCAACTCATTTGTTTCTATGACTTTCCTGCCACCAGGACCCACCTGATGGATGAGATTCATGGGCGACCTAAGTCCCCACATTCTTGCCATGGACTTCTGCCAGCTAAGACTGCTGCAGGTCCGCGGAGAGGTCCTACTTTGACCAGCCATGTCTTTTGCTCCTGCCAGGACTGGTTCCACATCAGGATGCATTAGTGGGGATCCTGGGCGTGAGGCACATTCATCACAGATGCAGGAAGAATCTCTTTCCTAACTCTGCCCAGCCCTTTAGGTTAGGGACATAGTGGAATAGTTAGCCAAATTCTGGAATCCTACTGTCTCGGTACGAATTACGTCCTTCATCCTTACTACATGTAAAACCGTGGGATTATTGCTTATAATAGTAATACTACTACTAGTACCTAATAATACCAGTACTAGTATTACTAGTACTACTAATACTAGTAAAGTTAGTACTACTAGTAATAGTAATACAGGTAATACTAGTACTAGCTACTAGTACTAGTACCAGTACATGGAGATTCTGTAAGGATTAAATTAGTTAACGGAAGCAAAACACTTAACACTGTGCCTGGCACATAGTAAGGTCTCCATAAATGTTAGTGCAGCTATTATCCCTGCTCCTGGTCACCCAAACTAGATAACCCAAGATAAGGGCCTCTTCTTTGTTCACCTGAAATGGCAGAGAAGCTCTGTACAGCTTTCCAGACCCAACAAGACCCAACAGCACTGTCACTTGTAGCATTCATAGCCACTTCTTTAGCCCTTTAATGCCCTTTAATGCCTAAGAACTCAAAAGAAAACATGTATTCTTAGAAAATAGTTACCACTTATCAAATACTTACCATGTGCCAAGCATACTCATATTTATCTAAAAAAAAAAAAAATCAACCTTGACAAGGTTGTGTGAATTGTGAAACTGAGCCTTTGGGAGGATCTGTGGCCAGCACAGACACCCACAGCTACCTACCTAGAACAACACACCACACCCACACCCCTGTTCAGGGCCAGTGCAGGGACTGGAACCCTGGTCTCTGTGTCTCCAGGCCCACGAGGTAGCCATGTGCCCATGTGTGCTGTGCTAAGTCACCCAGGAGTAGCAATTATGCCCCTTCTAACATGTCCAGCTTTAAACCTGTGACCTCGGGGCGAATGACTTCCACATCTCATTACCACTCCCCTGAGCCCCCCAGCCCACCCTGGGATGGAGAGGTTAATCAGCCACGCACCAAATCTGCTTACAAGGCTGTTTCATATACAATTTTTATATCTTGGCTCCTAATAATGGTCCCATTATAAATGGTTGTCTCACTATGATATACTGGTTCCTTGCCTTCTAGGAACTGATTTAAAAGGAAGCCCTGAACGTCTTGTGCCCGTAGAGTTTATCCATATTGCTTTTTGCTTGCTCAGCAGCTGAAGTGGTGTGAAGGACAGGCTCCCTCCAAAAAAAAAAATATTTTCTTCTCAGCATGAGGCAGTTGCCATAATTAGTAACCTCTAGCTCACTTAATATCTTGATAATACTTTATGAAAAAAATCACTCCTCATCCCTCTTTCAGATCCCTCCACTCCCCAAGTTTCTGACCAGACAGGTAGTGCCCGTGGACAAATGCTCACCCCTGGCTCCGTCGCCTTCCTCCTCGATGCAACCAAAATGTTTAAATTATTTCTAGGGTGACTTGGGAGACAGGTCATGGGGTATATATAGCATCAGGGAATGTATTTTCAAAAACCCTGGGCGTATTTATCCAACAAATATTTATTTAATGCCTATTATGAGTCAGGCATATGAATATGCTACTAGGTACAGCAGAACAGAATATATGAGAATAAGACATATCCAGAAAATCTGGGATGCGTGTTAGGCATCTAAATAGGCATCTAAATTGAAATTACTAAGGAAAATTGCACTTTATGGAATTCTTTGTGCTAATTATTATTAATATATGGATGAGTTTTGGTTCTAGTCCTCAATGAGTTTAAAATCAACGAAATTATTAAAGAGTACTTGGTTTCCACCAAAGTTGGGTTGCATTGATTATTTAAAGGGCTTTAAATTCTTCTCTGAACCTCAAGGCTAATCAATATACATTCCAGCCTCAATGATCTTCTCTGCTGTTCTCAGAACATGTGAACCTTTTCCCTATCACAGGGTTTTCCATTTGCTGTTTCCTGTCTGCTGTGGTCTTCTTCCCATCCTTGGCATGGCTATCTCCTCCTCATCCTTTCATTCTTGGTATAAATGCTTCTCACAGAGGCCGATCCTGACCGTCTGTATTAGTTTCCTATTGCTGCTGTAACAAATGTCTGCAAACCTGGAGGCTTAAACAATATGCATGTATTCTCTTACTGTTCTGGATGTTAAAAGTTAGCAATGAGCCTCACTAGGCTGAAATCAAAGTGTGGGCAGAGCTCAGTTCCTTCTGGAGGCTCTAGCAGAGAATCTGGTCCAGTTCTAGAGGCCACTTGTATTTTTTGGTCCATGGCCCACTTCTTCCACCTTCATATCCAGCAGTGTAGCATCTTTAAATCTCTCTGACTCTGCTCCTCCTGTCTGGCTTTTCCATCTTTTTAGGACCTTTGTGATTCCATTGGGCTCACCTGGGTAATTGAGCATACTCTCCCCAACTCAAGAACCTTAACTTCTTGACATCTGCAAAGTTCCCTTGGCCACATAAAGTCATATATTCACAGATTTCAGGGATCAGAACCTGGTCATCTTTTGGCATCGTTATTCTGCCTACCACGCTGTCCTAACTAAATAAAGTAATGCCCCTTCATTCTCTGTGTCAGCCCTTAGTTCCTTGGCCTCATAACACTCACCACAATTTATATATTTTAAATTGTATGCTTTGGTTTACTTGGTTTTTGCATGCTTCTCCAACTAGAACATGAGCTCACTAAAGGCAGGGGCCATGCCTAGAATCTCCTTCCTTTTCTGTCCCTTCAGCCTAAACTTACTCAACTGTATCAGTTGGGCTGTCTGGGTTGTGAGTGAGAGAAACCTCACTCAACTAGGTGAAGCAAAAAGGGGGGGGGGCATTTATTGCCTTATATAAGTGAAATCTCCAGGGATATAATTGGTTCAGGCTCCGCTGGACCCAGGGATTCAGAAGATGTCATCAAGAATCTGTCTCTTCCCCTTTGTGGCTCAGCTTCTCCCTGTGTTGACTCAGGAACTTCCTTCCTTGATGACAGCGAAGCCAGCTGTACCTGTAGGATGGGCAGTCGAGCGTGAAAACCTGGCGTTGACCAGTTGACCATCACTGGTCTAGTTGCGGGGCATCCGTGAATCAGCCTGTGGGAATGATTGGACGGTGTAAGTCATTTGCCACCACGAGGTTCCAAAACACATGGATGGGGGCTGGGGGAAGGGCTGTTTCCCAAAAAGATCAGGGTTCCTTATCAGAAAGGCGAATGAATGCTGGCCAGGCACACACAAAGGATGTGGAGTAACTGCCCTTTAATGTCTTGCTTAACTCTCCTCCCACCTTGGAGACTGATTACTCTGATTTCTTCTGTCTTTCTGCACTTTTACATCACTACACAATTAGCATGTGATTATATGGTAATGATTCCTTTTCAATATACAATGAAATCTTTTGCAAAGCACCTTTGGGTCTGTTAGGGAAGGGAATGGATGCCCTCATGCTCTGTGTTAGGCACTGTGCTAGTCCTAATCTCCATTTTATCACACCTTCACTGCCGCATCCAATGAGGGTGGACATATTCCTCCCATTTTGCAAAATCATAGCTACTGTTTCCTGAGTGTATACTAGGCGTCACACCAAAGCCCTTAGACTATCATCTCCCTTATTCGTCAAAACAGCCTGAAGGGAGACTGGTAAATTGCAGATGCAGGGTATAAACCCTAGACCCCAAACAGAAGCTTCTAAAACAGAGCCAAAAATGTGTTGGCTAAGGCTGGTGACATTGAACCGAGTATTACTGCCTTTTGGGGATCCCAGCCCTTTTGTAAGAGCTAGAGGTCTTTATTGCTATCTTTCTAAAAAGCAGCATTAGTAATCACTTTGGCAGAAATTTTATACGAATGACGAGCTTTTCTTTTTCATTTGCTTTAACTTAGTCTTTTCCATTATTCATTCGGCTTCTTGAACCCTCCTATCTGTACACTATACTTATTCTTATTCACCCAGAACAGGTGTGTGGCACCTTGGAGAAGATGAAGCCAGAGAGAAAATCAGTCAGACAGGAATTATGTTGAAAGATGACTGAATAAATTACCACCTCCCAGGAGCTGTATGAAAAACAGCTATTTCTTTAGGATGTCAAAGCACCTTTTTCCTCTCTAATTCACGCATATTCCTGTACAAAGGCCCATGGTGACAGGGAGTCAGTTTCTAAACTCTGTGGGCCTTCTGAGAACATGATGCCCTTGTAAGGGAGCACTGATGGGTGTTCAGCCCCTCTATCTGCAGCCAGCCAGTTCTCTTGCCCTCAGTGCTTTGGGGAAGAGTTTTCATCACAATTGTTTTTGTGGACAGTTCTGGGGTAAACAGTCACTGGTCACTGGATGCTTGCTAATGAGAGACTGAATTTACAAATGGACAATGGCCAGACCATATTGATCATAGAACTCTAACCCACGAGCTCTGCAGCAGCCAGCCCAGGAAGCCAAACCACACCTTCTGCAGAATCAACCAAGAATGGTCAAGACTTGGTCGGTAACGCCCACCTTCTCAAATTTTTGTCTCTACTTCCAACTCAGAACCAACCAGAGAAAGCCAAATATGCTCTCAAAACCAATCACATAGGATGCCCTGCTTCTAGTTAGCCTGCCTCCAGCTTCCCTCTGCCAACAACCTCCAATCAAGGCATAGCTGAAGTCATGCGTGGTTTATGGTCAGGGATACATTCTAAGAAATGCGTCGTTAGGCAATTTTGCCGTTGTGCGAACATCATAGAGTGTGCCTACACAAACCTAGATGGTACAGCCTGCTACACTCCTAGGCTGTATGGTACTAATCTTATGGGATCACTGTCGTAGATGCCGTCTGTTATTGACTGAAATGTTGTTATGCAACACATGACTGTATAAAGCCTTCCTTTTCCCCTGCCTGCCTTTGAGTCGGCCAAACACATCTGATGGTGGCTGGCTCCCCTGCTATAGCAAGCTTTGAATAAGTGGCCTCCATCTGTTCTGATTTGGGTGGCCTTTGTTTATTGCTACACTAACTTCGCACTAGGTTCATTTTTTTTCACACAGCTCCCTCCCATATATCAACAGGTGCCATGACCTTGGTCTTTCCCACCTCTTAGTTTTCGTTTCCTCTCCCATTTGTCCTTCTCTTGTGGCTCTGCTCACTTTTGACCTTGGTTAAAATAATTTGTTACTCTTGTTACAGTATCATTTTATGTGTTGAATGTCTACGATGTGCAAGGTGGGTTCACTCATCATCTCATTTAACCTTTAGGGAAACCTCACAAATATACTCTCAGCCCCCATTTCACAGGCCTGGTTAATGGACAGTCAGGGGAATTAAGTGATCTTGGCTTCTGAAGGTGATAAGCCACAGCAACAGCAAAGGATCCAAACTCGTGTCTGTGGTTGAATCTAAGGCCCTGGCTGCCATTTTGATCTACCTCTCTTATCTAACTACAATTCCCTGGAGGGCAGGTTCTGTTGTAATTTACCTATGTATCTCTCACATTAATTTGAGGCTAGTAGGACTGGCTTAAATGTCTGAGGAAGGAGGGAAGAGGGATGAGGAAGAAGAAAAACAGGAAGAATGAACCCAGATTAAGAAAAGAAAAAGTGCTTGGCTAAATTGCATGAAAAGGATCTCATTTTTCCTTTTAATAGATTACTACATACAATGACCATAGAGTTTCTCTAATTTTTTCAAGATGTCTTTTGAAGATGAAAAAGTGTGTGTCTCTGCTTCACATTCTTTTTGTCTTTCAGAATAGCATACTCATATCTGTAAATATACAGATAATTTCCTCCTTATATTCCATAAGCTGGAAATACCATCCACATTCTAAATGAACACAGATCCAATTTTTAGTTTTCTTTTCCTCTCCCATTGTCCTTCTCTTATGGCCCTGCCCACTTTTGACTTTGGTTAAAATAATTATTGTTACTATTGTCACCTGTGTAAAATTGGGGTCCTGGCGCCCTGCTGTCCGCCATGATTGCAGCCTGTTCATGAGATGTGTGATATTCACCCAGTGACTCAGCCTGAGCCTAAAGCCTTGGTGATATGAATCCAGGACAGCCATGTTCAAATGCATTTTTCATGTATAGGTTGTTCAGAGTAGTCTTTGAGATTGTGCAATTAGCATAGGTTGTCATAGTGATGTATTTATTATAATGGAGGTGTTCTCAGGAAACCAGATTTAATAGTTTTAAATCAGAGGCCAACATGGACTTTTTGGAATTCCATTCACAGTAAATTTTATGCCTGGTGAAAGATTATGGAATGGGTTTCCATGCCACATCTCCCCAGTCCCACAAATCTCAACTAGCCTACAGACGTTCCACTGTGGATTTTTGCGAGCCAGCCACCAGACGCAGATAGAAAATTCCAGAGTTTATACTGTCACCTACATGGCACACCTTCCAATGAAAAAGGAGTAGGGGAAACATGGCCTGGCTGTTGGTTTTATATTCTAAACCCTCGTAACAATGCGAGTCTCCTTAATGGAGAATCTCATAAGCCTGGGACTGACGGGATTTTGGCTTTTCTTGTGTTCAATTGACAGCCCCTTGACTGCTGAAGCCATTGCCCATCTGTTCAGCTATCGTATTCACGAGGAAGTTGGACCCCTCACCCAAGGCCCAGGTACCTGGCATCCCTTAGTTGGTATCAGGAGCCCACAAAAGTTTCTCGTATTGTAAGTGCCAAAGTACGCCGTCTTTACTTACTGCTCTATTTCGTGTGTGTGCATCCCCAGCATGCTTAAACAGGAAAAGCAAATGAGAGAGAGAGCAAGAGAGAGAGTGCGTGCCCCAAGGTGCCGGAAGGCTGTGGTTCCTTTGTGTCTACAGAAAAGATATGATTGAATTAGACTCTTAAATATCTATGGATGTCAGGTTGAATATAAGCAGCTATTCAGTGTCTTTCTCTGGCAGGAGAACAAGTCCCCTGGAGGTGGGAAACCATGCAGGTCCCTGGAAGTGTGAGCAGATTGTTAAAATGGTATCAAAGATAGGTTGGAATGATGCCAGGTTCTATCCTTGATGCTCACCCAATGTCTAGGGCTGAACTCTTGCCTTTACCTGCTACATGCTTAGCGGTTCCTTCTATTGGCCAAGAACCTCATTACATAGCCCTCCAGAGACCCAGCTCACCTCCCCAGGCCATGTCCCCTGCCTCCCCCTCTGCAGGTTCTAAGCATCAGTGCTTGGCTGAGGAGCGTAGCTCAGCTTCCCTAAACCCTGAAGGAGAACCTCTTCGTCAGTAGCAAAGGGCAAATACTTTGGAATCAGACACAGCTAAGGATGAATCTGGGTTCTTCCAAACTGATTGGTGGGACTCATAATGAGCCAAACTCTTTCTGAGCCTAGTTTTATCATCTCTAGAATGGAGAGTATTGTTAGCTATTACATGATGGAGATAGATATAGTGTAGGTAAAATATGTGGCAGAGTGCCAGGCACAGACATGGTCGCTGTTATCAGTTGCTTTGTTACCATGATTATTTTCTGCCAAGATCAGGTATAAGATGAATGTATGATTAACATTCCTGGGGCTGTTTTAAAGGAAGTGTCTATAAGCCCTTGTGATAAGCCAAGTGTCCAGAAGGCAGCTTAGGAGCAAGACTCCGGGTTACTTAAAACATGTTTGGAAGCTATGCCCCATGAATGCCAAATGCGGTCTCGGACGCTACCAAGGGCTGTAAGGAAAGTCGTCATAAATCACCCAGACCCCTCGGCAGCTCACTCGCCTCCCCATGCACCAGGCACAGCCATTTCTCACCCGGTTTGGGGTTTCCCCCTGTGTCACCTAGACAGCTGCTACCATGACCAACCCAGCCAAGACTGGCCACCCTCCAGGACTCAGGATTTATCACACTCGAGAATCGGGTGCTGGGGAAAAGATGCCAAATTTCTTTTCTTTTTAGATTCTGATTTCTCTCTGACAAAAATAAAATTAGTAGACAAACAGATATTTCCTTTATACATGTTTATATTTTTATTAGATTGTAAATTTCTGAATCTTTCTTAACTAATGACTTAAGTAAATTATTTGAACGGACTCAAGCATAGAACTTGATTTGACTTTTTTTCCTCCATCCAGAGTCACTTGTTACTTTGAAAACCAATTTTTATTTTTTGATTATGGTAGTAAATAATATGCATGTTAGAAGAAGAAGAAAATTAAAATGTTCTATTAATTCCACTACCCTGAGATGATCACTCTTAATATTTTGTTGTATGTTCTTTTTTTCTTTCTAATGAGTGATGGCATTTTTTTAAAAACAAGTTGGGCTCATAATCTATGTGCTTGTATATATATATATATCACTAAATATTGTTTATAAAAATACTTTATGATTTCATAAAATTACACCATATGAATTGATTATATTTTATTTAACCATTTCTCTCTTGTTGGATAGTTAGGTTGTTTATAGTTCAGGCACTGTATTTTTAAAAATAAGAACTCGGGTTTATTATATTATTTAGTTTTGCCTCATATATTTTGTAAAGTGAGCATATCAGTTATAACAGATGACCCTGCCAATATTCTTTCACCTGCAAGGATTAATCTAACCCCATCCTGATAACCTATGCGTCTTGCCAGTGATTGGTTTAGAAATAGACATGTGACCCAATCCTGACCAATTAAAATGGAGGGCACTTCTGGGAAAGGTTTCCTTACTCCTAAAAGAGATACACAAGGAAGAGACAGACTTTCTACTCCCTCTGGACATTGACTCAGCCTGGATATGCTTGGCTGTTTTGTACTCAAGCAGCATTCAAGCTTGAGATGAAGCTGACTCTGAGGGGACAGAGGAACAAGTAAAAAACCCTGGGTTCATTATGGCATTGTAGACGTGCTGATTCCACTGTGTTTGTGGCCTGTCCACCTCTAGGCTTCCAGTGGTCATCAAATAAGCTGTTTTGAGTTGGGTTTGGATCATGCATCTGTCACTTGCTGGTGAACGCATCCCGAATCATTCAAGAGGTGTGAGCAAACATAAAATCTTCATCCTGCAGAGATTTCTACAGAAGGAGAAGCAGAGAGGCAGAGAGATGAAGATTTGCCCAAGGTCACATCCAGTTTTAGGAACCCAAACTATTACGGAAACTTCTTTTTAAGTCATCTCTTTGCTACTTAAAGCCCAGTGCCTTCTCTCACCCTCAGGTAGAGAGACACTCTCTGAAGATGAGACATGGGTCACAGAGTGATGACATGGGATAAGCCCAGGATGGGGAGTCAGAATGTGTGAGTTCAAATTGGCTTCTACCCTGCGCCTGGGGGTGTGGTTTGGGCAGAGCTCCTCAACCCCTCTAGTTTCCAGGCACCTTATCGGTAAATGAAGTGAATCTCCTGACATGAGAATTATGAGACATAAATCCTTTGTAAAAATATGAAGTAGTCATACAATTATCATCGTCATCATTGCCCACACCAGTGATATTTATCAAGTATCTACTATGTGCCAGGCTCTATTTTAAATGTTAGCAATATGGCAGTGAACAGATACCTCTGCCCTCATGGTTTTATATTCTAAAGAAGGTGGCAGAAAATAAGCAGGTAAAACAATAAAGTGAGCACTTTGGGAAGAGGGACCCAAGTTCTTTTCAAATTCTGATTTCTCCTTGATCTAAATATTATTTTTTGGTGAACAATTATTATTTTTGTCTGTCTGTCTATCTATCTATCTATCTATCTATCTATCATCTATCTATCTATCATCTTATCTATCTGCCTGTCTGTCTGTCTATCCATCTATCCGTCTATCTATCTATCATCTGTCACTCTCTCTCTATATGTATATATAATTACGTATACTATTTATTTATTAGTATATTTTTGCCTGTGAATTTCTTAACCTTTCTTAACCCATGTCCTAAGTAAATTGATTGGACATTGTCATAGAACTTACTTTTACTGTTGTCTCCATTTTTGGAAATAGAACAGTATTTCTTAAATTGTGTTCCAAGGACCCCTGGACATTGCAGTTGTATTTTCTGGTGTGTGTGTGTGTGTGAACTCATGTACATACGTGTTTTATCTCGATGATAATCTAGAAAGATTAATTAAGCATCTATGGATCCTCTGGGTGACCACCTTAAAAATAAGCACAGCCTCATCAAAATGTCTGTGTTTACATTTTGTGTTGGTGGTTATCTTGGCACAAGTTTATGGCTTTCTCCCAGTCTTCTGCAATTTTCTCAAGCAGCCTGCACAGTGGTTCTTATCAACCTTATTTTACAACCTTATTTACAAATATTTTGAGACTCAAGGAGCTTCAGTGATTTGCCTCGGCCACACATCCCCCAGGTTGCAAGCCTGAGAGCTGAACTCAGGTCTCACTTTCTTCACACTTCATCCTCTGCCTCTCCTCTCCCTGCTTCTCTGGGCGATGGGACATAGGCACTAAATTTGATTTGATTACTTAGAATAAAACAGCTTATAAAATGCGACAGAGCAATGCCTTTCCTTTCTGAGAACTCGATATAATAAAGTTGGCTTGGCCTCCTCAGCCTGTATCTTGAGGGAACAAGTAAATTAAACAAGTAATTATATCCATAATGTTTTTAGAAGTTAGAAGATTTAAATATATGAATCTCATCTGAGTGTGCAGCCTTTTGTCTGCGGTGTTTCCTGCCAAAAGATCTCTTGACAGGAAATAAACATTAAAATAATCTTTAATCCCCTGTCTGGTCTATTACCATTAACAATTAATGCGCTTTAATTTTGTGGGATTTTAACTACAAAATGGAACAGCTAAGTAGTGATAATTGGGTTTGGAATTATACGGTCATTTATATCAACAGAGATGCAAGAGGCTGGGAGGGAGGGTGATTAATTATTTACTATTTCCTGGCTGTGGTTCCTATTATAGAATTTTCTGATGTGTTCTGCTGTGAACAATTATCACCAAATGAAAGTAAACAAATCTGTGATCTGAAGCCTTATTTAGAAGTTAGACTATATTTAGGTGATATGGGCTTGATTTTCACAGACCCTGTGGGCTGTGTGTGTTCCTTCTTTCAAGGGCCCACCGGCTCTAGATTTGAATATGGTTATCTTTGTGCATCTTAAACTCCAAAATGCATAGCCCTAGGGAAACGCCTTGGTTTTCCAGGAAAAAAAAAGTCAAACCCAACAACATCGAGTCACGTCTCAGTTCAATACCAAAGGCATGTTTGGGAGGGGTCATGCTCTATTCTTTCCTCTCTCTGGTTTGCTTCATCACAGTGTGGGTGAGAGAGGAACAGAATTATTATGTCAGCTTGAGAATAAAGGTTAGCTTCTGCTGTTTCCCTTTATGTGAGCACATATGTGTGTCTGTGGGTATGTTCAATGCAGGACCACCTCTCTGTGCCTCAGTCTCCCCTGTCATCGTCCAATGGCAAATCAACGCTATCTGATCAGGCCTTTTTGGGTGTGCAACACCACTCCAACATGCATTTACTTTCTCTTTCTCCTCTTGGTGACACACATCCACATCTTCCTAGCCTTCCCTACACGTGACTCCTTCTGAAGCCAAGAGCCGAGATCCTCAGACAGATTACTCTGACAGGTGAAGATTGATGGGTACTTGATGTAATGTGTTTCATGGGAAGCAGGAAGACACTTGGGGAAAGAATGTGGATACAAGTCATTCCAAGAGTCACCCTGACAATCATAGCTTCTGGTCCATCCTCAGACTCTGGAGTGTTGGAGCATTCGAGTATGTTTGATGAGCGTGTTTTCCTTCTTGGTTCATGTACTCATTTAATTCTGGAAATAATGCAGCTCCCTCCTAGTGCTTTCTGGCTAAATGAATAGCACCAACATTCATACAATTGTACAATCCAAAAACAGGAGGCCATCTTGGCCCCTCCCTCACTCTCACCCCTGTGTGTCCTGCTATCACTGAGTTGTGTCACTTTTACTGCCTCAAGTCTGTCCACATTTGTCATCTCCACCATCATGACCCTAGTTCTGCTTTCCATCGTCTCTTGCCTGTGTGAGTGCAGTAGATCTTCTCTGGTCTCCACACTCCTGGATGCCCTGGGCCCACGGATTGGAAGGAAATGGTGGAGACAACAGGCAACTTATGGCTTCTTCCCCATATTTCTCCCCCAGCCTCTAAAGGCTCCTGTGTCACAGCACTCTGAAACATGTTAAGAACAACAATGGACCAGCTTGTCCGTGACAGAGTCCAGGAGGCTCCCTGCCCCTGGGATGCACACTGGTGTCTCTAAAGCAAGAAGACAGTTGCGTTCACACACAGGGAGTCCAGACGCCCCTCTGCTTCTGCATTAAGGCGTGACCCTGGCCAAGGCTGAAGCACAGAGCCTTCTTCAAGAGTGCACTCCGCATTTGCACTTTGCTGTCGGGCCCAGGTTACAGATTTTCCCAGCATGTGATTCCCTACGAAGATGCAGGCCACCTTGCCTTTTCTAGCCTGGGAGGTGGAGCCAAGAACTGCTTGAGGCTCCCTCCTGGGGACCACACTTGACACTTGATTTGTTGTTCTTGTTATTTATTATTATTATTGACTCGGTTTTATTTGGGAGAGTTAGGATGTGGATGTCGGTGGTGATTTTTCTCATTAGGAAGAACCACGTGCGTGACCAACTGATCTTGTTCTCACCTCAGGAAGCAGGACTCAGGGGCCAAGTGACTTTGACGTTTCACCTTATACTAGAGTTTGTCAACCTTGCACTATTGACTTTTGGGTCGGATAAGTCTTTATTGTGGGGGCCTTCCTGTGCATGGTGGGATGTTTAGCATCCAGCCCTGGCCTCTACCTGTTAGTTTCCAGTAGCATCCCCTCCCTCTCAAGTCCTGAAAAACCAAAAATGTCTGCAGACATTGCCAATATCCCTTGGAGGGGTGGGGCGAAGTCACCCCTGGTTGAGGACCCCTGTTTATATCCTTCTTGACAGTTTTGATGTTTTTTTCCAAGAGAAAGCATTTTTAGTAGCGAAATAATAAAACAAGAAAGTGTTAATGAAACCAAAGTAAATATGAACTACTACTTACGTAATGTTCATTATGTGCTAAACACAGAGTTTAATCCTCGCAAGAATTCCGTAAGGCAGGGTGTTAGTGTCCTGGGCTGCCGGAACAATGTACCACAAACGGGGTGGCTTAAAATAACAGAAATGTCTTCTCTCACAGTTCTGGAGGCCAGAAGTCTGAAATCCGGGGGTTGGCAGGGTTGGTTCCCTCTGGGGCTCTGAGTGAGGATCTGTTCCAAGCCTCTCTCCCAGCAACCCTTGGTGTTCCTTGGCTTGTGATAGCATAACTCCCTTCTCTGTTTCCGTCTTTACATGGCCCCCTTCCCTCAGAGTCTGTGTGTCATCTCCTTCTTATAAGGACACCAGTCACTGGATTTAGGGCCACCCGTGTCTAGTATGACCTCATTTTAACTTAACTAATTATCCCTGCAAAGATCCTATTTCCAAATATGGTCACCTTCTCAGGTTCTAGGTGGACATGAATTTTGTGGAAACCCTATTTAACCCACTTCAGGCAGGTTCTTATCTCCATTTTACAGATTAGGAAACTGAGGCATGGAGAGATTAAGTGACCACTTAAATCATAGATATCCAAGTGGCAGAGCTAAGGATTAAACCAAGTCCGTCTGGTTCCACAGTCCAAGTTTATAACCATTGCGCTGGGTGGTTCTCAAAGTGTCGTCCTCAGCCAGCAGCATCAGCATCACCTGGAAAGTGTTAGAGGTGCAGATTCTCAGGCCTCACCCCAGATCTCCTGAATCAGACTCTGGGAGTGGGACCCAGTTGTCTTGTTTTAACAAGGCTTCCAGGGGATTCTCTCGTGCCCTAAAGTTTGAGAAGCTCTGACGGAAAGTGCAATGTAAGAAAAATATCTTTCAGGACATCATTTTAATCAATTATCAAATATTTCTTGAGGGTACTTGGTTCACAAAGCCCTGTACTACTCTAACTCCAGAAGGCTGGGTAAGGAGAGTTCTGTTTATTTGTCTAAAGGAGTCTTTTCCTCCTAGTCCTCCAGTGCCAAAAGTATTTCAAAAATCACAATGTTCAGATGTTTGCCTATATGAAGATAGAAAGCATCATGTCAAAGATGAATTGAGAGAAGTATTTTCATTTTTATAAGTCACTCTTCTTATTTAGGCATACAGCATGACTTTTCCTAGACGTTTGTTTCAGAAGGAGCAAACCCCTGGGCCTCCAGTTCCCTTTCCTCAGCTGCTTTCTTATCCCAAGGGCCTTCCCTACCAGGAATTTAACACGCTGGTAGTGCATGTAATAAAGTCGAGTCATTTTAGACTCATTGGTACATTGTTAATTTATCTTCATTTCCTATTATTTCACCTCAAAGCAAACATGTCACTCACCAGGGTGACACCAGAGTTTTTATTTTCTCTGTGCAAGCCCTTCCTCTTTTTAGCAAGCTTTTGTTATCCTCTGTTTTAGAAGGCCTTTCCCCATCTGTTTACTATTGTAAACTCTGCTTCTTTTTTTTAATTACAGGTTATATAAAATCATGCCATCAGCAAGAGGGAAGTTACTGCCTTACAGAATTAGTGGTAGAAGTAGACTGGCCACTGCGAGCCCACCTCCAACATGCACTTCTGCCCTTGAAGTCCTACATCTGTGGCAGAAATGGATTCAACTTATTTGAGGAGATTGGATGTGGGCTTGGGGGAAACAGAAGGAAACTGGAGACACTGGTATTCTTCCTGGAGGTGGAGGGGGCTCTCAACACGTGGGGAAGCTCTGACTTTCACCATATTCGGTTTCCGGTGGGAGAGAACCCGGGGTGGAGATTTAGTCACTAACATCCAGAGCTCCCTGGGTCTTTCATCAGATAATTCGCAAAACAAGCCTAGGCTTCCTAGTCCGGGAAAAGTTTTTCCTGTAGCTTTGTTTCGTTTTTGGTGGTGATTATTGCTGCTTGCCACCCCACTGTGGGGGAAGTAAACAATAAGGCAATAGAAGCTCATGGTAAAAGTTTGAAACCTTCCGATAAGATTTAACAGTAAAAGTTTTTCTTCCATCCCTCATTCTCAACCATCTTTCCAAAGGAAACCACCATTAAAGGTTTGTTGTGGATTCTTCCAGAAACATCACATGCATTTACCATCAGATACAGATATATATAGCCTTTTAAAAAATGCATGCAACTGAGACCATTGAATACATTTTGTTCATTACGTTGCTCTTTTTACGTAATAATGTCTTGGATATTATTTGGTCCCAACACGTTTGGCTTGACCTCCTAATGTGCCATGACTACATAATATCCCATCACACAAACGTCCTGAAATTTCTTCATTCTCTTGGCCGACATTTAGGTTGAGTCCATGATTTGCTCTTACACAAGATTTGGTAATGAACACTCCCACATACGTATTTTGTCTACTTGAGCAAGGATATCAGAAGGATGTTTTTCCTGTAGCAGAAATGCCAGAACAACGGGTATGTGCTTCTGCGAAATAGTTTCATAGGAATTGCCAAATTGTCCTCTAAAACACTCTCACCAGTTCCTCTCTACCATTCTCACATAAGAATGCCTGTGTCACCCCAGAAATTATCTCCAGCAGCAGCAACAGCAGCAGAAGAGAGGACTGAATGCCACTGACAGGCCCAGCAAGTCAGTGATCAGCACCCTATTTTTAAAAATTTATGTGGCTATCGTGTTATCAGGTTCTGATGAAGCGACCACTTCATAACACCGTGTAGCCCAATCCCCAAGCTTGGCAATTTTTTTCTCCCTTTCAATACATCACATTGATTTTCTGTATGACTTTATCTGCTTAATACAAAGTGGGATTGAGCAGTTATTTGTCTGGATTTGACCATTCCTTATCAAACATTTATGATTTAGCTTTCGCCACAGCATCTTCTTGTAAGGTGTTTCTTATTTTTATCTTTTTCCGTAAAGGTAGGATTGTGTGGACAGCCCTGTAATAAATCTCTCTTGAAAGAGACATGTTGCAGAGGGGCGGGGAGAGGGTGAGGGTTCTGTGCTTGGCTGTTTGAGGAAAAGCTTCAAGAAGGGGCAATGTGAATTGTTTCTGGACCAAAGTCATCTTTTAATAATAGTAATTGACTTTGGGGTTTGTGATAAATTAGGACTGAGTGCTTCATAGGGAAGCACGGAAGGGTGCTGCTCTGACGATGAATTGTCCAGTAAATAAGTGAGGTTGGTATAGCCGAGGCCAGATCTTAGAACCACTTCCTGTCTGTAGACATAGAGTAATGTCCACCTCAGGGTCAGGGCAAGGTCACCAGCATTCACTGAGTGTCTTGGTCAGAATTTAATCTGCATACAAGAGATTGGAAAACAGCAGAACATAACGAGACTTCCATATTTTTCTCTCAATTATTCTGATTCCTTCTTGTTGAAGCATTTTCTAGCTTCATGCAGAGAAAAGAGAATTAGAAAATTTCACTCAGTTCTGGAAAACTTTGTTGAGCACTTACTGTGTGTTGAGCATCGTGCCCTGGGAACCAGTTCCAAGGACGCAGGGATAAATACAGCAGTGTGGCCAAACGGAGGGAGCAGCCAGACCATCATGAGCCTGTCGACTCTTCAGGGCTGGCTGACTCAGGGCAAGTAAGTTTCTTTTTTGGTTTAAAACAGCACATATTTGTCACATCACCATTTCTGAGGATGAAGAAGCCTGGGATGCTTCCACGTCTCTCTCAGAGTATAATCAAGGGGCTGCAGGCCTTGAGTGGGGCTACACTGGGGCAGATCTGCTCCCAAGCTTGTGCGCATGGTTCTTGGCGGGATCCGGTTTTTGACTATTGTCGGACTGAGGGCCTCAGATCCTTGTTGGCTGTAGTTGGTTCTTGCCCTATAGGCCTCTCTAAAGGGCAGCTCACAACATGGCAGCTGGCTTCCACTTGAGAGAGCCAGCAGAAGAGCAAGAGATGGTGAGCAAGACAGAAGCTAGGGTCTTGGGGGAACTTAATCTTAGAAGTGACTATCCATCATTTTGTTTATTTTTTATTGAGATATAATTCAATACTATAATATTCTCTTTTTGAAAGAGTACAATTCAGTGGTTTTTTGTATATTTACAAAGTTGTACAACCATCATCACTAATTCCAGAACATTTTCGTCAACCCAGAAAGAAACCCCATACCCATTAATAGTCGCTCCCCATTCTCCACCCCTAGCCTCTGGCAACCACTAATCTGCTTTGTGTTTCCATGGGTTTGCCTATTCTGGACAATTCATATAAATGAACTCATGACGTGTGGCCTTTTGTGATTAGCTTCTTTCACTTAGCATAGTGTTTTCAAGATTTATCTGTGTTATAGCATGTATCATTATTTCATTCCTTTTTATGGCCAAATAATTTTCCATTGTATGGCTGTATCACATTATTACATTTTGTTTATCTGTTCATCAGTTGCTAGACATTTGGTATGTTTCTACCTTTTGGCTATTATAAATAAGGCTGCTATGAACACTTATGTACAAGTTTCTGTGTGACTATATGTCTTCACTCTCTTGGGAATATACCTAGGAGTGGAATTGCTGGGTCATATGGCAATTCTGTGTTGAACTTTTGAAGAACTGCCAGACTGTTTTGCAAAGTAGCTGCATCATTTTATATTCACCCAGCAGTGTAGGAGGGTCCCGGTTTCTCCACATCTTCACCAACACTTGCCGTTGTGTCTTTTTGATTATCGTCGTCCTGATGGGTGTGAAGAGGTGCAAGTATTTTCTCAATCCTCAGTCAACTTATCTGGGAGTGCTGGACAATTCCGTGTTAGGATTCCTGGGAGTCGTAAAGTTGAGGCAGGTCAGAGGCTTTTTGTTTTTGTTTTGTTTTGTTTTTTAACCCCCGGGCATCATGCTGTACAGCAGCAGATCCAAGTTAACTCCTCGGCACTCTTCTTGATTGAGGTGTAGGCCTCCAGTTTGTTTAGGAGTGTTTCCTTCCCCTTTATTTTGCAGCAGGCATTCTGAGCTTGCACATTTTTATGTTGCAGACACATTGATGGCAGCTCTTGTTGGGAAAGACCCTGGTTCCTACCTCATTGTAGACCTAGCCCAGTTCTGTGACCTTGAAGCTCTTTTTTTTTCCTGAGGAAGATTCGCCCTGAGCTAACATCTGTGGCAGTCTTCCTCTATTTTGTATGTGTGTCGCTGCCACACCGTGGCCGCCGATGAGTGGTGTAGGTCCACGCCCAGGAACCAAACCCGGGCTGCTGAAGTGGAACGTGCCAAACTTAACCACTAGGTCATGGAGTTGGCCCCTTGATGCTCTTTTGAAGAACACAGCCATGTCTTCCCACACTGAGAACTTTTTCTAATGCTGCATGACTGACTGCCTCATTTGTACTCCACAACCATTTATTGAGCCTCTGGGAGGATTCACCATGCTCAATTCCCTGGCTACAGCGATGGCAATCCCATAGATACCCCAGAAAATCTATATTCTATAGAGACTCTACCGTTTCCAAGGCAGTTCCTTTTGTGGCCCCATGTGTGAGTCTACAAAACCATTATAAGTACACTGACTTGCTTGATCTGCTAATAATACCTTTCTGATATTTGCTTATTTTACTTATTTACCTAACTCCCCATTTCCACCCCCATCCCTGGTGTAAGTTCTATGGAAGCAGGGCTGTCTTTTCCTTTTTTGTTTATTGCTGTGACCTCAGCCCCTTGCACAGTTCCTGGTACAGAGTAGGTACTTCGCAAATAAAGGTGAGGGAGGAGGAAGGACCACCAGCCTATGAATTTCATTTTATAGCTGAGGAAACTGAGTCTCAGATGCTTAAGCAACTCAGCAACCCCTTTTACCTGGCACTTTCTTTATCCATCTGTTTAGCAAATATATATTGAGCACCTGGAGGCTGTGTGGAGTCTTGTTAGCACTTTGGGGTCACACTGCCTGAGTTTGAATCCTGGCTCCCCCTATATTAACTGGGCGTTCTTGGATAAGTTACTAACCTATTGACACCTCAATAGGTGTCTTTGGAGTGAAAATATAGTAGTAATTTCCTCTTAGGATTGTTGTGAGAATTAAATGAGTTAATACATGGAAACATATTGCAGAAGGAGGAGTATATAAATATTTATTATTGCTGTAATGTAACACTTAATATTATTTTTATTATTAGCATTGCTTTTGCTGCTATTCCCTACTATGTGTCAGGCATTGTTCTAGGATTGGGAAATACTCAAGTGAATCAGACAAAATTTCCTCCCTCGTGCAGCTTGCATTTAAGTGGTAGGGGGAAACTAATAAGAAATAAATAAATAAGATTGTTTCAAATGAAAATAAAGTAAGGGAAGGAAATAGGCAGTGATTGCATATGTGGTCAGAGATGGCTTTTGAGGAGGTGACATTTGAACCAAATCCTAAATGATGACAGCCAAGCAAAGATCTCAACAGAGAGGATTCCAACCAGAGGCATGACAAGTACAAAGGTCCTGGGGTGGAAATATGCCTGACCTTTTCAAGGGAGAGAAAGCAGCCACTATGGTTGGAGCTAAGTACACTGATAGGCAACGAGGTTGGAGAGGGAGGCAAATGCCAGATTGTGAGGCCACTGTAAGGAGTCAGGATTTTATTCTAATCGTGATGGAAGTCTTTGAAAGTTTGTAAGCAAGAGGGTGATGTGGTTTGGGTTACACTTTTAAAAAGGCATGGTTGCAGAGTATAAGAAGGAGAAATGGAAACTGAAGGACCAGTTGGGAAGTAGCTGAGGGGTCTAAGAAGCAGTAATGGTGACTTAGACTAAGTGATACTAATGGAGACGGAGAAAAGAGGTTGGGTTCAGGATACATAATCCCACCGAGCACATTTGAATGTTGGTTGGCCTGTCTCTCTCCCACTGCACCACGAACCCTAACCCTTCCTGTCCACATCCTGACTCCCAGTGTGGGCAGGCCACCCAGTAGGCAGCCGCTGCGTGTTTGCTGCAGGCTCTGGGGCTCCTGGCTCTGGATGCTCTGAGCTTTCACCTCTGTGAGCCTGGCTCATTCACAGCCCGTCCCCTGGAATGATGCCTCTAGTCCTGTCCCCTTACACTGGCAGGAATTCCAAGCTTGTAAAATAATGTTTTCCTTTTAAAATGTGAGCAGAAGGAAGAGCCAGCCGTGTCAAAACTCTGTACACAAATATTTTATTTTTTTCCCTTTCACAAGTGAACAGAGTTTATCAATATCAGTGCATCTGGGAAGAGCAAGCACGTTGGGCGGCCAGCAGAATAGAAACTAGGTGTGGTGATCCATTATCTTCTCCCTGAATTAGGCTTGTTGAGGCTCTGTTATTAAAGTGGGATTTTTCTTCATTATTAACAGTTAAAAATAGGAAAATAGATTTCAAGGGAAAAGAAGTTGCAGGCAACAAGAGTCCCATTCTAAATGTGTGTGTGTGCGTAAAACGGAACTTACCGAACATGAATAGCAGTTACAGTGTGACTAGAATTGGCTCTGTCATGTGTCAGCCTAATAGCCTAAACCCTGGTTCAATACAATGAACTTGGGAAGGTTTGCTTAATGAAAGAACTGACGTTTTCTGTGCAGTGGCCGCATTCATCAGCCTGCATCCTGTTCATTACACTACAAAGGGCTGCCAATGGGAATCGGTAGGGTCATCTATTAGGTAAATGTGATGGGGACAAAAGATAGCAGAGGCCAAAGCCTTGTGGAATTTTCTGAGGCGGTCTGGGTTCCTGCAGGAGTGAGCCCTGGTTAGGGGCAACATGTTTCCAAGTTGGCATAAGGGCTTGTGGAGTCGTGGGCTGAATTCTGGCTATGCCCCGTCCTGATACACACATCCTATGGGACCCTAGAGAAGTGTTCTCGTATCCTCAGTGTCTCCTTACCCATTGTGGAGTCCGTAAGTGCTGCTCCCGACTACTGGGTTTCTCTCTCCATCTGGGCACATGCTTTGCCTGTACTTCCCTGCTGCAAAACTTGCTTTGGCCGGTGGAATCTGGGTGGAAGTGACTTGTGTCTCTTTGAGGCAGAAACTTTAAGAGCCTAGTGTAGTGTGTGCTGCACCACACTCTCTGCCATGCTGACTGGTATTCCAGACACCAGCTGCCCTGTCCCGGTGGGCCCTGGGGGAAGGACAAAAACAAGACCCCCAACTGGCCCAGGAGGGACATGGAGAAATAAATTGTGCTTCCACGTTGTGGCCTTCAGACCCTGAGATTTAGGGGGTCGCGTGCTACAGCGCCATCACCTGGCTTATCCTGAGCGCTCTTCCCCATCCTCAGGCACAGATGGATGAAGACCGAGGCAACCAAATCCCAGAACAATGGGTCACTTCATAACACGCTTATAGACTATTTTGCAAGGTTGGAATATTCTAATTTGCCTTTTTTTAAAAATCATTTTTAAGATCTGTGTATGTCAGTAAATTTCAGTTCGCCTCTAGAGTTTCTACATGGGGGTGCCTGTGTGAAAACTTAAACAGATTCCTTCAGCTGTGAGTGGGGCCTCCAGTCGTTGGAAAATGCAGACAAAACAAGATCTGCTGATTGGGAAGGTCATCTTGCGAAAGGCCACTGTGGAGTAAAGAGCAGGCCCATTAATTCAGGGGGGATTTACATCAGCTCTATCTGCCTCTTACCTAATGGGACTGTTTGGTTATGTTCTTTCCTGGAGAGATTAGTGATTGAAAGGAGGAGATTTAGAAAGGAGAGATAAAAGTTTGCATTTAATTCTCGTGACATGTAGCCTCCTAAGAAGGCTTCCTAAGGAGGCTCCATAGTAAATTCAGACTTAAGCCAGAGGACAGCTTCTCCTAAGACAGTATTGATGTCCAGGTGATGACATTTCCATAATAAAGAGGCTTTAAAGGGGTTTTAGGGAAGTTGGGTTATCTTCATATTATCTCTAACCCTAAAACCCATCTGCTGGCTGAATTAAAAGTCCCTGACATAATTTTCGTGGGGGGTTTGAATATAGAATCATCATATATTGTTTCCTGAATTTATTCGTGCCTCAAATAATAGTTTTCTCTTTCTAACTCCTCCCCAGCAGTCGCTACCATCTTCAGTTCTACAAGTAGGAATTGTGCTGGAGGGACTGTGGTCTTTCACAAATGTAAAACACAGTCTCTGTCTTCATAAGGTCATTGCAGGTGTTAAATGAGAGTTTGCATTAAACCACTTAGGACAGTGCCCAGCAAACAGTCTATAAATGTTACCTGTGAAAATGGGGAGTCGCCGTGGGTCTTGGTTGTCCAATGGACCAGGGATCAAATGCGGCCTCCGTAGTTTACTAACTGTGCAGCCTTGATCCTATTACATAACCTTTCTCAGCCTCAGTTTCCTTTTCCATAAAATAGGGACAAAAGTAGCATCTTAGCACCTTCCTCATCAAGTGATTGTGAGAAGTAGGTGAACTGATGCCAGCAGACCCTCAGCCCAGCCCCTGCCACTGAGGAGAATCTCAATGAATGTTCTTTCCCATGTGTAATTGTATATTGATGGGCGGTGATACGGGCATGGTCTTTGCCACGAAATCACCCAGTAGCCACTGGAAAGTGAAGTAGTTGGCACACTGTCCACTGCCAGTCCCAGGAAATCCTGGGCTCGATGGATCTGAAACAAGAAAGTAATCTGTTATCTCACAACACCGAGGGTCCTGATTGAGGCAGCTCCTGGTGGGGTGAGTTTTCAGGGCTCAGGCTCCGGTGTGACTGGCCCTGTACACAGTAGATGCCTCCATGGTGGGTCTGTCTGTGGCTGTCTGTGATGGACTCCGAAATAGAGAAGTGTGCGAGCTACAGAGTCAGACCAAACTTGACTTCAATCCTAGCTGTCAGAGCTTAAAAGCTCTGTGACCATGGGGTTAACCCTCTGTACCTCAGTTTCCCCATCTGTAAAATGGACATAGTGATATTGCCGATGGCATGGTGTCACATTTAAGGAGGTTTATGTTAAGTGCACAGTGTCACGTCCAGCACAGTAAGCTCTCGGCAAATAGCCCTCAGGCATCATAGAAGGTGGGTGATTTATTCAGTGTTGCTCATCTGGTGGCTGATGAACAGGTGCTCAGAGGGACCACAGCACACTTCCAGCACCACCGCTCTACAGCCTGTGCCGTGGAAAACAGTACAAAAGTGTTTGCTCTCGTATTTAATTAAAAATAGGCTCACAAGGACCATACTTTTAAAAACCTACATCAATGCTTAATACAAACTTAGTCTATCATGAAAAGAATTCAGTTTCTTCCACTCTTATAAAGTCCTTTGCATATAAATTTTCTCATTCCGTTTAATGGGAGAGAAAAACACTGCCTTATATATTTGCTAGCAGCTTCCCCGAGAATCCGTGGGAGGACTTGTCTACCAATCTTTGGCATTTAAATTTTAGGTGTCTGCTCCTGATAGCAGACCATCTTTCTAGAAGCAGAGCTATAAGTCTCTTTTAACACTGTGTTTAGACTTGGGCAGGTTGATGTTGTTATTTAGTGGATTATCTCAATATAAATATACTTTTCTGGGTCCTGTTTTGTTGTAGAAAATTAAAAGTAATAATGACGAAAATACTAAGATACTGATCAGAATACGATTACTATGCTCTGTTGTTCTGCTGAGCTCATCTGAGCAGTCTACCTTTTGTTTTGCTCTATGTGTCTTTCTTTCACGTCAGCTGGAGCCTCATTGGCCCATCCTATAAGGCATCAGTAATTTGCCTCCTCTCTACTCTTCCAAGGGTGTCCTCATTGGTCTCTAAGATGTGTACTTTGATTCTTTCACATTGGACTCTGCTCTGCCTTCAGCCAAAGCTCTTCTTAAATACACTAAGCATCAAAAACATGCAACGTAATCCTTAACCCCTGGATGTATCCTTCTCCTTGTATTAGTCTTGACTCCCCTTGGGTAGTCTATAAGAACTTCAAGGGCAAGGGCCATGAGATAGGATGTCATTAGGCAAACAGGAATGAAATTACAAGCTTCCATTCATTCATCATTCAACCACCGATCATTGTATTCTTACCCTGAGTTAGGCACTGGGGACATAAGAATGAATTAGGATCCTACAGTTTAGTTAGGACGGGCATATGACAAACAGTTGGAAGGTTCAGTGTGGTAAGGGCAATGATAAAGTGAGATGGGAGAGAGAAAGGAGTGGTTATCTTTGCCAAGTATGGGTGAAGGTGTAGGGGGATGAGGAAGAGGAGGTTTGAGGAGGAAACTTTACCACTGAGAAGGCCATGCATAAGATGGGCCTTGGAATCTAAATTGGTGTTTGTTGGTAGACCACTCTGGGAAGCTAAGCCACAGGGGAAGAGAGGAAGGAAGCACATTCTTAGCAGAAGAAACAGTGGGTGCAGCAGCCCAGACATGGGCATCTTCAGAGCATGCCTGAGTTTCCCTAATGAGAAAGACACATTAGGGTCACTTGATTAACTCCCCAAGGGGTTATCTCCATCAGGGCCTGGTGCAAGAAATGAGAAACCTCTCAATGTACTTAACACAGGAAGAGATTCCATAAAGGCAATTTGGTGCTTACAAAATTGTTGAAGGAGCTGACAGAGTGGCTTTGAGGTTGGTGTTCTTCAAGAATGGCTCCCTGAATAAAACAGATATGACCCTCCAGGGGGTGAAGCCACAGCTAGAGCTAAGCCATTTGAATAAACCAAAGCCACCTCCACTGATGCAGCCCCATCTCCACCACCAGAAAGTGGGAGACCGGCACCAGAACAGTCAGATGGAAAACTTCCTTTGTACCTGCCCTGGCCTGCCAGGAGGAAAAGCCCCAGAGAAGCAGGAATATGACCCTTCCTTTGCTTCTACTGTCCATGTCTCATGCGACAGCACCTAGCAATTCGTGGGACAGATTTGTGTCCAGAATGTAGCCGCAAGGGAGTCCTGGAAAGGTAGGTTTTTTTTTAGCTTTCTGACTTCTCCAACTACAATAATGGAATCCAGGGGCAATATTGCCCCCCAAGGGACATTTCACAATGTCTGAGACATTATTGGTTGTCACAACTAGAGGGTAGAGATGCTACTGGCATCTAGTGGTTCAAGGCCAGGGATGCTACAAACATCCTACAGTGCACAGGACAACCCCCACCACAAAGGCTAATCCAGCCCTAAATGTCAAAATGCTGAGGTTGGAAAACTGTGACCTAGGAGGAGGGTGAAAAGGAACCAAATGAGTCAGTGTAAAATATCCAGCACAAATATGTCGTTTGTTTTCATTCAAAGAGTATTAGATTTTTTGAGCTAAAAACTAGATATTATTTACTGGACAGTCGATTTTGCTTCCTTCAATATGTTTCCCCTTGAAATTTGCATTCAGGCATCCTTTGTAACTTAGGTGGTACCCATTTTGATTATTTCAGTGGCTCAGAAGACTTCTTTATTCAAAATGATCCCTAATGAGATTTTGTTTACGGAGAAGGAAAAATGAAGTTTTTCTCCATGTTATATTTCTTTCTTGTGCATGCACCACTTTTTCATCAGCAGAATTTTATTATTAGAACAAATTATCTGGAAAGGTTGCATTTTCTCCCTTCATGCACCCCACTAATATTTTAGAGCTGTTATTTGGTTATTTTCTTTTCCCTCCAGAAGAGGAAAGGAGGAATGAATGGGAGCCAAGAATTAAAAATTCCTGCTCCTGGTTGCCTCTGGAAACTCCATCTTTGATGTCAGGGTTTCTCTGCATCAGTGGAGTACAGTTGAGCCTTGCACACCCCTAATTCCCTGGTTCTCTTCCACAGCAGGTCGGGGTCTGACCCTAACCAGGCCGACCAGGGTTTAGGAAGGTCAGGCAGTTTGTGATGAGTTGCCAGCCAGTCTTTACCCGAGGTTCTATCCTTGGATATTTTTCTGTGCATCTGCCTCTTCTGACCTTTCCAACCTCCCCAGCAATGCTAGTTTATCCTGGAAATACGCAGAAAAACCATGGTGATCATCTTGACACAGTATGCTGAGTTGGTACCTTGCTTTATGAAAACTATTAGATCTGACCTCTGAGAAACTTATGGAACAATCAGAGGCCTGTGCCTGGAAATCGTGTCACCCTCTTGATGTGGATTATAGTATAAAGGTTAGGTGCCAGTGGTCCAGAGTCTGACAGACCCAGTGTTGGATTCCAAGTGGATGCTGTACCCCATTAAATTTTACCTCCGCCCCCCACAAATGGCTATCTGGGACCTCAGAGTGCAACTCTATTTGCAGATAGGGTCTTTAGAGATGTAACTAAGGTCAGGATCGAGATGAGATCATGCTGGATTAGTGTGGGCCGTAAATCCAATGAGTGTCCTTATAAGAGGCAGAAGCAGACACACATGAGAAGAAGGTGATGTGAAGATGAAGGCAGAGTTTGGAGTGATGCATCTACAAGTCAAGGAACAAACACCCAAGATTGCTGGCAACTAGCAGAAGCTGGGAGAGAGGCCCGGGATGGTTTCCCCACCAGAACTCCCAAGAAGGCACCCACCCTGCCATACCTTGACCTGGCCTCCTGAACTCTGAAAGGAGAAATTTCTGTTGTTTTAAGCCACCTGGTTTGTGACTCTAGGAAACTAATACAGATACTTTCAATGTTTAGTTTATTTAATACAGTATTATTCTTGCATATCTGTCACTTGTAAATCGTGTGATAATCTGGTTAATCACTGGTGCTCTCAGATCCTGGTTTCCTCTTTGAGTGGAGCTGTCCCTATCTCACGGAGAGGTGGTTTTAACACTTAAACAAGACAACAGACAACGTATGTAAAGCACTTGGCACAAAGCCTGGTTCTCAGTAAGTGACCGATAAATAACTACCCTTGTTATTGTTGCTATTATTTAGAATGGAAATTTATTTAAGAATGTACAGTCAATATTCAATTACCCTCACTAATAAAAAGGAATAACGGTATGGATTGCAAAATAGAAAATACATGGAAAGATTGCTCTACATTTCAAAAGCGGTGAAAAAAATGCACACGGGCCCTAAGGTTTTGGGAGCCCAACTTCATTCCTTCTCAGCCCACCCCAGCAGGGACCCGCCTTCAACTGGGGCAGTGGAAGAAATATGATCCTTGACCATCTATGGGGAAAATAATGAGCTTTTGGATAGTTAAGTATCACTTTAAGCCAAAGGATCCTGATTCAAAACCATTCTGTCATCCTATTTCACAACTCCCCTTTAGTAAAAGTTTAGAATACCAGCAGGGCAGCAAATATATTGAAATGATTTTATTCAAATGTCAGATTTAATTAAATCCATAACCAGAAGACAAGCCAAAAAGAATTTTTCAGGGCGCTTTGGAATTTCTTTTTCTTTCTTTTTTCCCCCCATGTTCAAGGTGATAACTGTAGCCTAAAACCGTCCCAAACACATGCAAATACAAGTAGGGGCATTTATCACAAAAATACAACTAGGGAGGCTGAAGTGTCTGTTAACGTGGTGTTCTGTAGCCAAGTGTGGAGATCAGAAAATTTATATATTGACGAGACCACAGAGTAGTTATAGTTGGACGATTTCTACTGAGACTGGGATGCGTGTGTGTGCTCCTTCTGTTCAGGTTTCTGGGACTATTCATGTGGGTGCTGGTATTCTGACAGGTACCCAGGTTATTCGGACCGTAGTAAGCAGTGTAGCATGGCAAGACAAACCATTGCGTCTCCTAACTATACCTAAATTGCCTGTAATAGGTTCAGTCTACCTTGCATAATCAGATTTTTGTCCCTTGCAAACAGAACAGCTGAAAAGATACTTAAAATGATCAGATGAAATTTTAAAAACAAGAATGACTGGAAAGATCCCCAGAAGACCATCACTGTCCCAGAGCCCCCCATTTCGGGGTCCGGCATTTATACCGATTATGGCCTGACAGCTCTCGAGTTTCCAATGATAACAGCCATCTGACTTGATCGGAGTTCAATGGATTTTCACTAAAATAGAATCATCGCCTTGGTGATGGATAGAAAAAGTAAAGCAATACATCCTGATAAATGCTCTGCCTGCCTCCTTCCTCTCCCCAGCGGTGACCTTGTGCAATCCATAAGAGAGCAAGGCAGAGCCCTGGTCACCGTCGCAGTGCGTCAGGACTTGGAAATTTAACTAGCTTTGAAACCCATCAATGGGGTGAAGGGGGAATGGCCTGAGAAAGCAATGGATCATGCTTAGAGGGCTCGGAGGGAAATAGGGTACTCTGAAGGTCAACGTGCAGACATGTCCTGAAGGAGCAGCTCAAACCCTCATTCACATTCACGGGAGGCTGTGGCCCTGTGAGGCAAGAACAGTAGAAGAGCACAATAAAACAGGAATTTTCAGAGCATATAATTTCTTCTCAGAAGCGAAAGCCACCAGAGAATGGTGCGGAATAAGCTCTAACCAAGGGCGAGAGGGTGCGTTGCCCCAATCTCTCCCTCTGAATAGCAAGGATCAGGCTGTACAGGGAATCCCTTAGCCTCTGTAACACGACGTTTGTTTGCCAACCAGCTCAGCCAGCTGTGGATACTCTGAACACCACTGATCATCCGTATTGACACCAGCACCATCACGTAAAAAGAAACCTGACTAAAACAGGGCGTCCAGGAAGCTCCTGGACCAGTCACATCCCCAAGCCCAGTGTGCTTGACTGGGGAAAGAAGCTTCTGGATGGTGGAAGGGGGAAGAAGTTAGACATTGGCAGGCGCCCATTAGTGTTGGTTACAACTTGCTAAAAGAAAATATTAAAATAAAAATTAGATCATAAATTTGGAGCCACAGTTACCAAGTCGAAAGTGCAAATTGCCAAACAAGTCAAGAGACTCATTAGCATTTTATGTAAATCAGTTATTACTGTTCTCCACTTCCTTAATTATCCATGTTATTTCAATACAACCCTTTCTTTGATGTCCCAATTCTATATTTAAATAGTGCAAGATTTCTATCGTATCCTCCCGCAGAGGTTTGTGCCATGCAAAAAACATGCCAAGAGCAGCTATTTTAGAGACTACAGGGAAATGTTTAATTGGTTCATCCCATTTGAGTTATGAGGGCGTATTACTGAACACATAAAATCAGAAACATGGAAAGTACTAGCTTGGAGAAGTTTACTAAAACCTGCAAGAGTCCGCTTGAAATTTTGCCCCCAAGACTTTTTGGATTCTCAGTGGGAGATGATTCAAAGGGAAATTTTGCAAACTTCATTGAATTTTGCTAAACAATTGATTTATAATTGAAATATTTGGAAATAAAATCCAACAGCCATCTTTCCTTTGGTCCAGAGAGGTGTTCTTTTGGATGGATGAGGAGAGCACAAATGGCAGAGAGGGAGAAACTCAGGGTCCACATGAGAGGAGGGGAAGCATTTCCCAACCGACTACTTTTCAACTGGTTCATATTTTCTAAAAGAGGAACCATCACAAATCTGAAGAACAAGTTTGCTGATGTCTTATTCTCAAGTTGTCTAAAATCGAGGAAAATCTCACAAATTACAGATATGAGTAGCCTTTCCATAATAGATGAGCTTTTGAAATAGCAATGCGGCCACAGAGAACTTATTATCTCCTCAGCAGTAGGTTGCATTCTCTGCCACCTATCTTTATGTTCCTGCTTCCTGACCCGTAAGCCTACCTTGTTTTTAAATACTTTATTAAGAAAAAATAAAGGGAGAATCTTTGAACATGAATCATAACTGAAAATAGAGTTAAGTGGACAGAAACGTACTCTTCCCATTTATTTTTGAACAATCACTGTATCTAATTTTTTGTTTTTGTTTTTGTTTTGGTCTAGAAGAAAGAGCGGGTCTAGAGTAAAGCCAGTATGATAATGTAGGGTTTGGTGACAGATAGACCCACATTCAAGACCAAACTGTGTGGCCTTGTCCAAGTCATCAACCCTGGATCTCCTTTCAGCGAAAGATGGCTAACAGTACCCACCTTGAAGAGCTGTCATAAAGATTAGTGTTCATATCTGTAAAGCATTCAGTAAACAGTAGGTACTCAGTAAATGGTAACTTGAGTCTCTACTCTAGGCTGGGTACTCCCCAATGTTTGCACAGGTGATCATGTTGACCCCTCAGAGTGCTCATCAACATAAGTATGGTTACTACTGTGTATATTTAATAGATGAGGAAGACAGGGTTTCTCATGGTAAGTGATTTGCCCAAGGTCACACATAATCAAGCATAGGAGCTGGGATTTTAATTCAGAGATTCTCTAAGCTATAGCAATACTTTTGATAAGAACCATAGAATGTAGCAAGCTTAATATTAAAAAGGAAAAAAGAAAACCTAGCATTTCTATATCCTTTCTCTATCCACTTAAATAAATAATATTTACAGAAAACTCCTTTCTGCAGACTAAAATATTGTAAATATTTAATCTGCCTTATTGGTTATTTATTTAATAAGTACTTTCATGGGGCTTGCCATGTTCCAGGCGCTGTTCTAAGTACTTACAACTAGTAACTCATTTACCCGTTTAACAAATATTTATTGTGAGAGCAAGCACAGGGGGCTTATGGGAGAGTTCCAAGATGCTGGGAGACAGGAACCCTCCTAGTGCTCATGATAAGTCCCCAGGCACTAGCCCATATATATAGCTTTTTTAAAAAAAATTAAATTACATTTTTAAAAACATGATTTTTCTGATTGTACCTATGGCATACTCATTATAGAAAATTTGGAAAATACAAAAAGTCGTAAAAAAGAAAAAGAATTTTAAAGCCTTTATAATCCCTCCATGCATTGTTAACAGCAATCCAAGATTTTAATGGAAAGAGAAAACACGTGATCTAGTACAAAGAATATTTTCCAGCTTCTTCTGGACTTTGCTTGTTTTAAGAGGCTGAGAGTAATTCAGAAGTTACTACTCCTACAGTCAAAACAAGGCAGTAACTGGAGAGAGAACTCGCCAGGGGTTCAAATTCCTGAGCCCTCTGCCTTCTTTATGGAGCTTGCTGTCTTAGTCCACGTGGATATAAAACTAGCATCAAACATATCATCAGGTGGGGTGTTTCGTCTGCAGTCCAAAACAACACATAAGAAATTAACATGCCACCATCCCCCAAAGAAGTCAGTCCCAGTCCTTTGCCCTTTCCGTCACTGCCTCCCACTTAAATCTTGTCATTAGGGTTTTGGTTGCATGAACTATTTATCAGCTCTTCCGTATTTGCTATTTTCTTTATGCTGGGACTTCCTGTTGCAGAAATCCGATCACTTATGTGAAAAGCTTCTGTTCCCCCAGTGACTAGTGGGGTTTCATCACCAGGAAAGCACATTGTTCCAACTCTAAAAGTCTACAGTCTAAAATCATCATCATGTATTTTCATCAGAATGAAATATCGGGCGCTTTGCTCAGTGCAAGGTTTTATTAATGATGTGCTGTCAGGGGCTGGATGTTCTGCATATTTGCATATTAAACAGCTGAGTGAAGAAACATTCCTTTTATTGCTGCAGGGAATAAATCAGTTTAAAGCAAGTTCTCATCATTTATACTCCTTTCAGCTAAGTCTTCTTTTATTGAAATAAATTGTTGAAGTGCTTTGCTCATTCTTTGAATACTGATGAAATTTACCTTGATAGGACCTCAGGAAAAATAATATTTTCTTAAAGGTGCAGTATTGTTCCATTTTTGAGTATTACTTTAATACATTATTGATAAGATAATTTAGAAATATCAAGTGAGAGGGAAAGAAAAACAGTTCTGAATAAAGACGGTGTTTCCTTGGGATGATTTTTCCAAGTGCGTTTTTATTGGTGGAGTGCAAGCAAATTAAAAAAAAGGCAATAAGCAACAAAGAGTACTTTTTTTTTAAAATGAACAATCAGCTGTTTTTGCACTCAAATCCCAGCGGGCAGTATATTCCTCTACACACAAGGACACAGTGTTTACCAGCTACCAAAGCTTACTGTCACCTGGGCAGGCACACAGGGGGTCCCAGGAAGTCAGGCTCTTTTCAAATATGAATTATACCTAGCCTCAGGGTAGAGGTACAGTGGCTGTTGGACAGAATCTTTGCAGACGTTTTGGGTTCCTCTGTTTACTCATTACCTACTATCTATGCCAGAGGTTGGAAACCTCTGTTCAGGCCAAACAGGTTCTGAAAACATATTAAAAATTTTGGGGGGGCCACATGATGTTTTTGAAAACTTTTAATTGCTTGCCAACATTTTGAAACTGGGAAATTTTACTTAAAAATCCAGATTTCCAGCTTCTCTTGTGGAGGCAGCAGATCAAACAGTCCTGAGCCTGTTCCATCATCTATAGCTGAGCAGCAGCTGTCCAGGCGGGTCCTCTCAGGTTGCTGCAGTCCCCACCACTCCCTATTGTCTTACGCCTAGTCTTAGCCCTTTACAATGCCTGCCTGGGGCCTGCAGGCATTTATATTTTCCATCCCTGGTCTATACCTTTTCTCTTAGCGGTGAATTCAGTTACGTCAGGTGTTTGGATGGTGCCTGGCACATAATAAGCATCCTGTAAGCATCAGCTGGTATAAAAATAGATGAGAACATGGGACTGAGGTTCATCAGTGAAATAAATGCACTATTTCCTTTATGATATCCTTCTGAGTATAGAACCAAGCATTTCTTTGGCTTACAATTTCCTATTTTCCAAATTAATTTTATATCTAAAAAGTGGCCCTCTCAACTCCTTCAAATCTTTTCCCAAATATCCCCTTTCCAAGGATGGCTTCCACAAGCATCCTATTTAAAGTTGCACATTTCTTCCTGAACTTTGCTGTCCCTAAATCTCCCTTCCTGACTTTTCTCCGCAGCGTGTGTTGCCGTCTGAGGACACTGTGTCTCTGTTCCATCTGTTCATTGGTACTTGTCCCATCCCCTCCCCCACCAGAAGATGAAGGACATGGGGGTGCGGGGTTTTGTCTATTTTGGTCCCTGCCGTGTCCTAAGTACCAATGTCCATGCCTGCCACTTTGCGGGTGCAGTAGGTGCCTAATAAATGTCAGTTAAGTAAATGAGTGCATGAAGGGATGGATGCATTTGCTTTGTATAGATTGGCCTCAGTCTTTACAGAAAGTCAATTCAGCAAGTCTTTATTTGAGTGCCTGTTGGGTGCAGGGCCACGTGCCGGTTGTAATGTGGAAGGAAGAGATGGGTGAGGCAGAGATCCGACGCGCAGGAAGCCAAGTCCATGCCAATTGTCCGTGCCAGAAATGTGAAAATTGTAAAGAACCACGGTGTGCATCCTTGAACTAGTATAGGTGTAGATATGGATCTAGAAAATAGGAAAACAGGAAAACACATGTAGACTTGGAGGGCAGAAAAGTCTTACTGAATGAGATTAGATCTGAGAAAGGCCGAAAAGAGGGTCAGGATCTTGACTGAGGGCTCAAAAGAGGGGTGATGGGAACTCACCTTTTTCCAGACCCCTGGCCCCAGGCCTGGACAGGGGCAAGCGCTCAGAGCAGCCCCATGGAGAGTCATTGCTCGTCCCATTTTACCCAGAGATAACTGAGGCTTAGAGAGGGTGAGCCACCTCCCCAAGGTGGTACTGCAAATTTGTTCACAGTGAGTCAGGCATGCAAAATCAGTTCATGCTGGCCCTAGACCCTTTCCCCTGTACCATGCTGCCTCCCACCATAGGGCAGGAATGGAGGCAAGCGTGGAGCATGTTTCTAGAATCTCAAGAATGCCATTTGTTGAAGTTACTGGGTGGAGGCACCAGCATATTGAACATGGGAATGAATTTGGGGAGGATCATGTCCCCCTCTGGCCTGCTGTGTGTAGGGAAATAGAGGTTGCTCAAGGGTACCTGAGATCCTAGAACCCATTTCTCATCATGGCAGTGGTGAGGCGGGGGGTGGAAAGGCAGGGCAGACCTTCAAAGAATGTACATTAAAGAATGAATATAATATCGGCACAGGCTTTTTTTCTTTTTTTAAAATCTTGAAAGAAATAGTAAAAAGCTCCTATTCCCGTTTCTCTGCCAAGAGTAGTATCATTTCCATATAAATCATTTGTGACAGAAGCTCCTTATTTTTAAGTGGAAAATGCACATTTAATAACAGGAGAATAATGTCCAAACATCCTCTCATTGATGGCTGCCAAGAGAATGCCAGCCCCAGTTGTTGCCTGGAGAATGAGATGCTCAGATGCAGCTTTTGTAGCGGCCGTATGGGCATTGTCATTGCCTTTGCTTAGGCAGAGTTCTGAGCAATGGCTCCCCCAGGCCTCCCTAACCAATGGCAACCGAGTGCTTTTGTGCTTGTAAATCTGGGTAGACCTGGGTTAGGACCCCAGCCCCACCACTAACCTTGGGCTCATTATTTTGCCTCTGTAAGCCTCTGTAAAATGGGCATAATGTTAGCCCCTACCCTCATAGGCTTCGAGAAAAGTTTAAATGAGAAGAGGCATCTAGAGCTGGGCTGCCCAATATATAAGGTAGCCATTGGCCACATGGGGCTATTTAAATTTAAATTAATTAAAATTTAAATCAAATTAAAAATTCAGTCCTTCAATCATACATTTCCAGTGCTCAACAGCTACATGTGGCTGGTGGCTCCCACATTGGATAGCACAGATAGAGAACATTTCCATCACCGCAGAAAGTTCTGTTGGACAGCACTGGTCTAGAGCACTTAGCTCGGTGTCTGGCACACAGTACGCTGTGTTGGTTCTTAATTTTATTCTCATTCATCAATAAGGGAAAAAAAGGAGGCATTCTACATACTTGAATCTGAGCCCTTGTAATCATGACTTCAATACATTGGGGTTAGTACCACCAAAGGGTCCCTTCATACACAAAAAAGGGGGGGAAGCAGAGTTTGTCATATAGGACTCTGCCCGTTGAGACGGAGAGTCTCTGGGGACAGGCTGGAGTTTGAGGGTTCCCAGTGCTAATCTCAGGGGGATCCTGTATTCCAGATGTTAACTGATTAGCCTGAGCCTGGCTCCTCATTAATTACCTGCAGTGGATGGGACAGTTTCCAATACTCAGCACAAACCTTTGCGTGTTGACTCTGCCGCTTACCAGTTATTTGGCCTTGGAAAGTTACTCTCTAAATCAGTGTTTCTTTCTTAGACTTTGGTTGGCATGAGAATCCCCCAGAGGGCCTGTTGAAACACAATTCCTGGGTCTTACCTCCAGAGCCTCTAATGCTCTAGCTGAACATGGTAGAGACTCAGCCAAAGAGATCTGCTGTTACTGTTCTTTATTTTGACTAGTTATTATTTTTACACCCACAAATCAGGATCTGCTAGAATAGCTTGATATTTGAAAATTGAGTCTAATACACTGTGTTGCTCTTCTATCATGAAATAACTATCTTGGGTTTAAACTGTTAAAGAACCTTTCAACTCAAAGTCGTTCTGGACCAGTGCGGATGAATATATCTCCATGTGTCCGATCAGTGTCACTTCTTAACCAAGTACTTCTCCCTCCTTGGGGTAGTTTGGAACCAATATTGCTGGCACCATTCATTCTTCCACAGCCTGGGAGGAAGGAAAACGCCTTCATACACCCCCACCCACTCCTAACAGTGTGCCTGGTTCCTTTGCGTAACACAAAGTGGGCATTTTGGAAACACATCCTTTTGTGATTGGATGTCAGCAACAAGGAGGAGACAGATCTTCCCCGAGTGGAGGATGCTATGGGAGTGACACTTCTGTTTTAGGATTAGAAATTTTAGTCAATGAATCTCTAGGCAACTCCGATAGATAAGCTTTGGTGGGATAGGAAAGCTAAATCGTTCAAAACCTGGGATTCCACTCCAGATGCCATGTTCCTTTATTCCAGCCCTGAAATATTTCCAAATTCCGTTTCCAGTTTCCAAAATGGCAGGTAAGGAGAAATGCTGAGCATTTCTTGTTTTTAATACCTTTGATAAGCCACAGTCTTCAAGGACTTGAGTGAGTTTTGATATTAAATATCAAATGGTAGTGGTTTGGGTTTGAAGAGCTCATCATGATGTATAATTCAGATTTTTGGAGTGTCTTAATTAGGCTTCTTTGCTCACAAGGAGCAGAGTCCTACTGATGTCACCTCATCTAAAAAGAAGGTTTATTGTAAGAGATGTGGGCAAGCTAGGAAATGAGACAGCTTCCGGTCCGTGCCCCCATGACTCCCTCCTGCACATTTGCTGTGTTCTCTTTTTCTGACTGGCTTCTTCTGCCACTGCTCGATTTATCTGTTCTCCTCCCTCACAATTTTGCTTCACCCGCTCTTCTTTTTGCTCATGACAGGGCAACTCAGCTCCATCTCATGGTATCTTTTCATCAGCTGTCCCTGCTGCAACAGGCCTAGAGTCTATTTCCCGGTTCCCTAGTGCACGAATCCATGGGTGTGAGTCCGCTTTTCCATTGGTAAATTGCAAACCAAACTTTTGGATTGACTGCCCTTGGCCCAGGTGTAATTGGCCGTGTGGTCTATTCAGCTAACCTCAGAGCGGGGAAGGGAGCAGTGTCAGATGATACAAAACATGTCCACCTGGGTGGGAGGGGCTGTGGACCGTGGGATTTTTCCCTAGAAGGGCAAGTGAGTGGGCTGCCAGTGTCCTGAGGTTTTGCAGTTTAGGGCCAATTGAATAGGAATGGCAGTTACAGCATGTTGAGTCAGATCAAGTCTAGAATTCCCGTCCACCCCACCCATCTTCAGTTGTCTTAGATTTATTATGGGACCTTAATGTAGTGCAAGCACGCCTGCTGGCTCGGGCTGCTCCTTCCAGCTGCAGCATCCCAAGGGGTGGAGAAGCCACATGGGGCCTCTCAGAACCCTCCTCCTGCTAAAGATCGAGGCGGACTTTGTCCATGTGGTTGACTTTGGGGTTGGGGGCCCCAGTTATCTTTGTCCAGGTTAATCTCACTTTCAACTAGTGTGAACTATAATTACAATGGGCCACATTATATTGAACTATAGAGATGCCACAATCATCACCTAACTGAGCTTCTCTTTGTTCCCATCTATGTTTTAGTCAGGCAGTCACATCTTCAAAAAAGAGGGAGCCAGGAAATAAACTGGGAATTCAGTCCTCTTACAGTTGGAGCATGGAAAAGCTCACCAGTATGTACTAGAAACCTGGGAACACGTAAGCATTATTGTCTCTGAAAAGTGCATCGTGGGCTTCATTTGGGAATGCCCCACTTTGATTTTTATTTTGGGATGTCCTTTGTCCACAGTCCTTGCAGGGGACTTCTTTCTCTTTGACATCCATTGTAACCCGGTCCACCCCCTGAGATGCTGCTGTTTGGCCTGCTGGAGTCTCCACTTGTCTCTGTGGCAAGATGACTCGTCAGAGTTTCCATTCTGATTTCATGACCCTGGGAGGTATGGGAAAGATCTATGAGGTCATCTTGTCCATCCTCAGCCAGGGTAGGATTGTTCCCTAATGATGCAGTCAAGTGTTTGGTCCGGTCTTGTTTCAAATGACTCAAGTGATGAGGCCTGGGCCCTCCCTTGGGAAGCTATTCTACAGCCTAATAACCCTCACTGTGAGAATTTTTTTGGGGGGGTGGTATGTATCTAATATTCAGAGTGACGTGATAAGGCTATAAAGAGCTAAGTCAGTTTAAGGTAGCTCTCCACCTAGGAATGATCTCATAATAGTCACTTTTGTTATAAATCTTCATGCAGCATGAGAGTTAAGTTCAAGTTACAAGGAGACCTAGGGACTATTTATCCCAAAATGCAACAATAGCCCCCAAAATGAGAATGAATGCTGAAAATCTACTCCATCTATCAACAGTAACCATCCTATGTATATTATAATACTTCACATGGCAATATGTTTTTTGCTTATGTGGTGCTAAATGCAGAAGCAGAGAGAAGCTTCTGCTATTGAATACTTAGCACAAAATGCATAGCTTCCCTCTTTGAAACTGCTCTGACAGCTCCCCTCCTAAGGCTTGGCAAGGAATGAGCTCCTGGCCTGTGTCTTTCTCCAGTGTGGGTTCTATGTGTAATCTCGGTCACTGTTGAGAACCTGGTGGGAGGTTAATTATTGCTGGGAAAAAGATCTCTGGGTGATGTTGAGAGAGGGGAAGGAAAAATGAAAGAAAGGATGGGAGACAAAGACACAAGAGGAGAAGGAGGGAGACTAGGAGAAACAGAAATTGAGAATTAGAAATGGAAATGTAAATAAAACCAGAGACAGGAAGGAAAGATGCGGGGAAGAGAAATAAAGGGAATGAGACAAAGAAGGAAAGGAAAAGAAAGTGAAGATAGATTTGGGATTTATAGACTGGGAAAAGACATTCATACTAGCAGTATCAAATGTTCCCTTAAAGTTTCGCCTTCTGGATCCTTCCTTTGCTATAGGAACCCACGGAATCGGCATCACCTGGGAATTTGTTAGAAATGCAGGCATTTCTACATCCCGGCATCCTGAATCAGAAAAGTTGGGGAGAGGACCCGGCCCTCTGTGTCTTCACAAGCCCTCCAGTGGATCCTGACACGTGCCCAAGTTTGAGAATCACTGCTGTAGGACATTCTTCTAGGAATCAGGCTGTTTTTAGGAATAGTCTGGCAGTTAGAGAGCATTTATATTTGTAGGGGCCCCCACCCCTATTCCACCCTTATGCCTTCTCTAGCTCTCTGTCTAACAGAGGCAGAAGTTGACCCACAGAAACCATTGTCTCTGGCCAGGAGACAGGCTTCATTTCTGAAATTCACCCAGGAAGGCAAAGTCCTTTTTCCCTTGACCACACACGATGCCACATGGTCATATACAGATTCCGTATCCAAGCAGCTAAGGCCTGAGCCACGCAAGTTAGGTGGAATGTTAGCATGTATATCTCAGTTCTCCTTATGTTTCCCCTGTTGACACATCATGGGCAACAAGAGAGTAGGGATCATTAAAGAGTTTACTTTCATCTTTATTTTGTCATTTAAAACACATTTTTCCAATGAGAGTACTGACGACATAAAAGGTTGTGCGTTGACTAACCGCCCAAATTAGCACTATTTCCATCCGTTCATACAATTCTCCTGCCTTTACTCACGATATAGCAGTAAATCCGAGTCTCTTTGAGTTGATATTGGAAATAGGAACCTAACACGTTCTTGGTGTTCCTATGACATCGTCATCATTTAAAATCAAAGTCCTCGTATCTCGTTGCATCGCATGTTTTAGGTTAAAGGGTTATACTTATCAAGAGAGGAGAATTAGAAATGTAAAAGTCCTTCTTCATTGTCAGTGTAGGCTATCGTGGTTTAAGGATTTGTTCTATTGCACGCTGATAAATATTTATCATGGTTAAGTGAACAATCATTTGGAGACAGATACTGTTTTATGACACAGCTTCTCAGAGCGTCCTAATTGTGACTCTGCCTCGCCGTTTTATGTTTTATCGGAATATGCAGGCGTATACTTTATGAGGTTGGGTAATGAAGAGAGAAAGACCCTAATAAACATATTTGCTAAGAGTAATGGTTATCTATAGTTCAGCAACCCTTGCTTAGCATAGCTTCCATTACACAATACCAGGCAAGCAGTTCATAGCTCAATTAGACCTAACTTGCTTCATTTTTAGGCATTATGTTATTCTAAATTAACACTATATTTCATATTCTCCAGGTCTGACTATTAACCGGATTTTGGAACCTTCAGGGTTTATTATTTAGTAATCCCTGAAGCTCGTAAGTAGGCATTTTTAAATTCATGCATTAGAACAGATTAAAAATTAGCTAGAAAGGCATGTTAAATAGCTCACTCCCTTTCTTTTGCTAATTGTGCTAGCTGAAGTAAAAAAAGAAAATGCAAGTGAGGTCAGATCTGGCGTGGTATGAACTTGCTACCTGGCTTGCTGCTGATTGTTGCTGAAATAGGGGTTATTTAAATTAGAAAATAATTTTTAAATGTTTTTTTATTTTTGTGGGGAAGACAAGCCCTGAGCTAACATCTGTTGCCAATCCTCCCCTTTTTGCTGAGGAAGACTGGCCCTGAGCTAACATCGTGCCCATCTTCCTCTACTTTATATGGGACGCCGCCACAGCATGGCTGACAGGCAGTGCGTCGGCGGGCGCCCGGGATCCGAACTCGCGAACCCCGGGCTGCCAAGCGCGGACTAAACCGCTGCGCCACCGGGCGGCCCCTAGAAAATAATTTTTGAAATCTCCATAGCATGTCACAGAGCCGCAATCCAAGCACACAGACCAGGAATTGTTTTTTTTTTTTTTCTTTATGCTTTTCTGCAGTAAGAATGCATTTTGAATGTAAACTGGAAAAAAAAAAAGTGAGGCCTCACTACAGATAAAAGTGACAAGACATGCAAACATTTTGAAAATGGTGATTAGTTAATTCCTAGGAAACACCTCTGTGTTTCTTGCTGCATTATCTTCATCCTTAGTTGTTAATCCAAAATAGGAAACATCTTGAAACCTTAATTCACAAAGATCATTCATGATGAGTCAGTGTATCAGTTGCTATTTTCCTTTGATTTTTTTTTTTTTGAGAAAGATTCTAACAAATCCAGCTGTTCTGGGTCCCCATACACTAACTCATTTCACGTCTTTCTGTCTATTTTTCCTTCCTTTATTGCGTGTTAAGTCACTATATTTAGAGAATAAAAGATTCTACCTTCATTATATAAACTTTAACTCTGTCACCTGGGTAGACCTCAGGGAGGGCCAACTGCCCTCCCTGCTCTGCTTGCTCCAAATACAATGGTTTCTTCTGGCCCACTACCCCTCCACCAGGGGCAGGTTGACCCCAGGGGACATTTTGCAATATCTGGAGGCGTTCTGGGTTGTTGGGACTTGGGGAAGTGGTAGGAAAGGGGGAATGGTGCAGGCATCTAGAGAGTAGAGGCCAGGGATGCTGCTCAGCAGCATCCTACAATGCACAGGACGGCCCCCCGCAACAAAGACTATCCAGCCCTAAAATCTCAGTTTTGCCCCTGTTGCGAAACCTTCTTCTAGCCAAGCCTAACCATTGGAAGGTCACCAACCTGTGCTTTGCACATGCTGTGCTGTCTGCTTGCCTTGAATTTCCCTTTGCCAATTCCTGCTCATGCTTCCAAAGACACCCCAAGCACCATATCTCCTTAAGAAACCTTTTCCAAGTCCCAGAGTGTCCTGTGGCTACTTCTACCCCGATTCTCCCCAGGACAAAACTCCTTGACCAAACTTTAGTTGGATCCTCTGAGTCTGCTTCTCCACTTGGCCTAGACCTTGGCCCCGTCCTTGCCAGGTCTTCATAGCTCAGTTTAGCAAGAATCTTGCTAAGTCAGTTTAGCGAGAATCCCTCCACCCTGATATCTGATCACCCAGGCCTGTCTTCAGCAAGAATCCTACATCGGTTTAGCAAGAATTACCCTACCCTTGATGTCTCCTCTTAGTAATTTTTCATCCACTTACTGCCTCGCTCTGCTCCTTGACTATCAATCCCCAGCCATCTTTATTGAATTCAGAGTTGAGACCAATCTCCTTCCCCCATTGCTATAGTCTTGACCCCTATGGAAATAATCCTGAATAAAGTTTTCCTTACCATTTTAATGAATGTCAGAATCACTCTTTCTTTAAAACACCCCACCCACTACACTGCCAAGTCTTTGAGGGTCAGGACCATGTGCTATGTAGGGCCAGAGATACAGTGCACGTGGTCGTCACTTAAGAAATGTTTGTTGAATGAAGATCTGAAGGCATTTGGTGGGAATAAGACACACACATCAAGGTATTCACAGTTCCAGATTCAAAAGGATGCCCTGTTCTTTGTCTTCTCCCCTCCACTCAGGCCTTTCCAGCCACAGCCTGGATGCATGTATGAATAAACATCTCTCATTAAGTCCCTGAATTATTTAAACACTGCCAGTGATCCTGTATAAACTGTACACGAGAATGTACTGTGTGTGTGTACACTTCAAGACCGCCCGTCAGCTTAGCCAGGATGGCTTGATGTTGTCTCAGTGCTGCATCAGTACTCAGGGATTCTCCAATATTGCAGGTGGCTGAGGCCTTTGCATTCAGGCTTCTGCAGGCCCCAATCTGTATGTCCAACACCATTCCTAGACCCCCTTTGATAATCCTCACTGAGCAGACGTACTCGATACATCTTCCCTAATGGGTTCTGACTTCATAAAACGTTTTAATGACTTCTTTTTGCAAGTAAGAGTGCTTTGAATACAAGTCTTTATTGCTTTAGAAGTTCATAAAAACGAAGGCATAGTGTTTCCCCTGGTGTTTGTACAATAGGGGAACAGATGTCCACCCGGGGCCTGTGCTCCTGTTGTTGGTGATTCCAGATTGCAGACTGCCTGGTCTGAAATCAGGCCACTCCTGATTCCCAGTCCTGTCTGTCTGATTTTGGTGAACTCCTTCCTTGCAAAAGGCTTATAATCATTTCATCTGCAAATAGATTTATCACTTGACAGAGAAGACAGAAAGGAAAACTTGGAGTTGCCCTATTGGGTGCCTTAAAGAACATCATCTCAGTTAATCTTTGCAGCAACCCTGCTGAGAGAATTATTATTAGTCCCCAGTTTGCAGATGAGGAAACTGGTGTCCTAGGAAGAGAGTGTGGTTGAACTTGGGCCCTGGACTAATTCCAAAAGCTTTACGTGTTCACTTCTCCATCCTGTTCTCAATCATAATGGTGGATGGGAGAGGAGCAACAACTTTTACCTTCCAAGAATTTTTGAATCCTTGAAAGATTTTCTTAAAGGACGTGAGGAAACTATGGATTCCTTGGCTGCAATTCTCACCAAAAATGCACATTGCCTTGACAGAGGTCTGTTTTCATCAATTCTGGATGTACGAGGAAGCACAATAGAGCAATGCCCATTGCAGAGTGGCTTGCGCCTGGCTGACATCTGGTCATTAAGAATGCCTGCCTTTGGGTTCTAAGACATCTAACAAACTCTTACAGGTAACACCTGTAGATTTATAGCCGGTCCTCTCCAACCACAAGGGCCATATGCCTGAATCCCTCACCGCCATGTTTATTAAATTTTCAATTGAGGACACAATGGGTTGAGGGACTAAGGAGCCCCATGAGTATGTTATTTATGATCCCCATGAAACAAGAAGACAACCTTAATTTCATTCTTCGTAAAGTAGGGTATGACTATCCCCAATTTTCCCTGGTGGAGTGTCAAAGCTAGAGTTTATTAGAAGACACAAGAAATCAAAGCACATTTTCTTAAAGAGTCAGTTTTTTTGGTGACTAAACCATAGTTTAGAGCAAAACAAACATCAATATTGTCTAATAGAATGCTTCTTTTGCATGATTTTTAGGGGTAGAACATGAGTCTTTAAACACACTTCTACCCCTGCGGATCTTCTTTGCTATGAGAGATGCGTCCATGGAAGAATTGGAAAGCCCAGCCATATGGATATTGTATTATTCATTTTTATTTGCCATCCAGAGCTTGTCAGCAGCCTTTTAGATCTCTGTCCTTCGAAGGTTCAGCAAGATGCTTGTAAATGTATGTTGCTTGGTTGCAGATAACGTGCACATTGAGAAGCAATTATTTACCCCCCTCTTGGGTCCTCAGCTCGGAGGTTGCCTGTCTTCCTGGTTTTGTGGCTGGGCACTGTTGACCCTCATCTCTGGGTTTTTACCATGATTCTAGAGGTATGGCCCCCCACCATACACACACATCCCTTCATATACCACTTGGGTATACCTCTATATTCCAGTTAATTTTCCCTCCCTTTCCTTTATCACTTCCATTTCCATTGCAAAAATATGCTACCTATTCTCTCAGTCACCATCTATCCCTATTTTAGTCCCAATTTTCCATTTTCTTTTTTTTTTCAAATTATTTCTAGGAGGTGACACATATATGCTGCAATGGATGCTCATCTTTGTTTAAAGTGTACCCAGAACCAAATAGTTGTAGAGTAGTACTTCAAGTGGCAGGCATTCCTCTGGGGCAGTGCAGACGATCTTGTCCCCCTGGGGACATTTGGCAGTGTCTGAAGACATTTTTGGTTGTCACAACAGGGTAGGACTTGGGAGAGGGGAACACTGCTACTGGCATCTAGTAGGTAGAGGGCAGGGATGCTGCTGCACATCCTATGATGCACAGTACAGCCCCACAACAAAGAATCCGCCAGCCCCAAATGTGAGTAGTGCCCAGGTTGACAAATGCTGATCTAGAAGAAATTATGATTTCATTCTTCTCTTCACTACTGCAAATAATCAGTCAAGCTGTGAATACCCTCTCTCTTTTTAGTCTAAAGTTGGGAGTTTACCATATGCAACGTTAAATCATGGGATATTAGAACCAGTCAGTGGAGCTCATTGATCTAAGAAATTTACTCTTCCCAGCTGGCAGGGAGGCAACCCTACATAAAAACATCAGGATTTAGAGATAATTTAGAAATGGGAAGGTCATGGGTTAGGGCTGGGGTCAAAGGGGTCCCATAAAGACCCATGGAGAGCGTGATCCTGTGTACGGGCTGTGACCAGAGTCCTTAGTGCTTCTGCAAACACTCCACAGAGACAGTCACATTCTTAGAGGGATGTTCCCTCCCTCCCCTCCAACAACACCCTTCACTTTGTCAAGGGAGCTGCAGCCTTCACCAAGAAATGTTAGACAACACGTCAGTCTCGCTTTCCGTTGCGTTACTCCCGTATCCATTTGAAATTCAGTGCAAACTCATAAATTCCACTTTGCTGCTGGTAGCAGCCTGCGTGGTGTGTATATTGAGCGTTAGAAAAACAGTAAATCCAACCCATTTATTCACATTAGGCAGCAAAGGCATCCTGCATGCCCATGTAAGCACTGGAAATTACTGACATGGCCTTCTAGACCATGAAAAGATGGAAGCATATGGCAGAATTCATATGTGAACAGATTGCTTTTTCTCATAAGAACGCTTTATTAGAATATCAACCATCGTAGCTTACTGAAGGTGCTCTTCCTGCTCGGAATTTAAGCCCCGAGTCACCCCACCACACTTTTTTCTACCACATTCTGCTCTGTATCTTGCACCTACTCCTTGCTGGTTCTAAATGGCCTACTTAAACCTTGAGGTGGATCCTTCAGGTTCCCATAAATTAATAACACATCTATGAATATTTCCCAGCCAATTTGAGAATCCCCAGTCTGTTCCAACACCGGGACCATAAAAACAGGCGATAGAGAAAGCAGGCTTCTTCTTTCAAATGTTCTTCCAATATGAAGCAAAATATTATTAATCTAGACTGCTTGCTACTTTCATTTACCATGTTGCTGCTCATGGGATTACAGGCACAAAGATTTCATAAATTTCAAATGCAATATGAACATTTGTTGTCAAAATACTGTTAAGCTATGAAAGTCCTACTAGTCCTAGTTCCATTTTTTTAGTATTATTATTATTATAGTATTTATATCCACAGGCATTCACATGTTCTGAGTTCTGCTTCTTCCCCCATTCCCTTTTAATTCTCTCCTGTGCCCCTCACTTGTTTTACAAGCAGGAAACAGGAAATCAGACAGTTACTGAGTGAGTTTTCGTCCATCTTGCCGTATCTGCTGTGTCTCTATGTGATGGTCGAGGGGCATATTGATGCCCCTGTTTGCGAGCCGAGTAGCTTGTCTTTCACGATAGAGGTAGGTCGGGGGGTTTTGCAGACTTCATCAGATAGTAGCATGCAGGCCCACCTGTGAGGCTGTGGTCTGCCAAGGAGGGTTCAGGGTTCAGGGGGCTGGACCAGAGAGAGCAGAGCCAAGCTGGTAAGGCAGTCTTTGTGGAGAGCGGCCAAGGTCACAGCTGGAAAGAAAACAGTGTTTTCCAGGTCAGAGGGGCAATGCATGAATGGATCAAAGAAACGAGGGCAAAATTGTTAGCCAAGAGACTCAAGAGCCAGAGAGAATGAATCCATGACAAAAATAAAATAAAGCTATCTATTGAGCATGGACCAGGTGCCAAACATTTTAATGACCCACAAGTGTGCACCGGATATACTACAGAAGGGCAGGTGTGGCACCCTAAAGGCGCTGCACTGAGTTAGACCAGTGGTTCTCAAAGTGGGGTCCCCCAACCAGCAGCATCCATATCACTTTGGAACTCGTTAGAGAAGCAGATTCTTGAGCCCCACCCCACATCTACTGAATCAGAATCTCTGAGGTGGGGCCTGCTATCTATTTTAAGAAGCCCTCCAGGTGATTCTGCTACATGGTCAAGTTTGAGATGCAGTGGGATAGGCAGGGAACAAAGGTGAGGCTACCTGCCCTGGGCCTGGGAATCAGGAACATGGTGCCACTGCCAATGGGCTGTGTGCCTTTGGGCAAGTCTTTTCAACTCTCTCTGCCTGGCAACCTCCTCCACCAAGGGGTAATAATGCCTATCTTTCTGACCTCACAGAGTCTTTCTAGGATGATACTGGTCACAATGATAGCAGCTAAGAGACATGTTACCTTTACTGGTGCCAGACAGTGTGCTAAGCACTCCTTTCAGACACGCTCTGATCCTGACAATAACCCTCGAAGTAGGTATGATTATTACCCCTGGCTTAGCACCGAGAAAACCTAAGGCCAAGAATCACTGCAGATCTTTCCCCTTTCAGAGTTCGTGTTAACCACTGAGTTGCTACATTATGTTACTAGATCAAGAGAGAGAGTGTGTTTGAAAGGGCTTTATAAATTATGAATACTAAATAAAATAACATAAAATGGTGTTATCATTGTCATCATTATATATATATTTTGTTTGTTTTTGTCATCACTGTCATAGGATTTCTCTTATATGGGATTCTTTGGTGTAGGCTGATCCCCTTTATCAAGTGAGTCACAATCTGAACTGGCTCAAACAACACAGATTGGGTTCAGGCATTGGTGATGATGAAGACTTTCACGAGGTTTACTAGTGACAAGCAGAGGGCAGGAGACGTGGGATCCCGATGATTAATAGGGTTTTTGATGGCTTCCGGGGTGGCCTTTGTGAGCGGAAGAGAGTGCCAAGAGGTTTACTTAGGTTCTTAAAATTAAAAAGCATTTCATTCATGTAACAAATTTCAAATCCTAGTTCTTCTTCAGGCTTTTAAGTTCAACTTATGATTCAGATTATTCTCTTTATAAGCCTGACAAATTTTAGCAGTCTTTTTTGAGGAGCTCTGGAATAATGTTTCATCTCATTTATGCATTTAGGTAAAGACCTTAAAAATATTAAGCTGCACTTATAAATTTAGTATTTTGATTTCCTTCTCAAGTACTTTTACTGATAAACTTCCCACGATTGTAAGTGATTTGTATATATCTAATAAATTCAATTTCAAATATGATGAATCTTAAGTTTTCTTAATGTTCTGACACTTTTATAAATGTAATATTTCACTTTACAATCACAATTCTGTAGTGATTTCCATTTACACATTTAAAGTTGAAACTATAAGGCTAATATATAATTCTAGAATGGAGGTCGGCAGACTTTTTCTGCACAGGGTCAGATAGTAAATATTTCCAGCTTTGCAGTTCAGATGGTCTCTGTCATGAGTATTCGACTCTGCCTTTGTATGAAAGCAGCCAAAGATGATAAGTAAATGAACGGACTTGGCTGTGTTCCAATAAAACCTCATTTATAGAAACAGATTTGGCCCATGGGCCATAGTTTGCCAACCTGCTCCCTAAAGCTAACCTCAAACATTACAAATTCATAAGATACCAGATATGTGAAAATAGGCCAACACAATAACATTATTTCTCCAATTTTGATTATCTCAGTATTTTTATATTTAATTCTAACAGAAAACACAATATTTTTATATTTAATTAAAACGCTGGCTGTCTGGGTTTGGAGTTAGTCCCTGCCATGTCTAGCTGTGTGGCCTTGGGCAAGTACCTTAACCTCTCTGTGCTTATTCTGCTCATCTTTAAAAGGATATCGTGATGGTACTTATCTGTCAGAGTGGTTATGAGTGAGATGCATTATTATATGTAAGTCTTCCTGTGATTAAATCATGTCTGTACACTAAGGAAACAATTATGTCATACCAAACGATATTGGGGTTACCTTGCCATGTAATGTTTAGGTCTGCCTTCTTGGTATACTGAGCTTTCTTATCAACCAGAGAGGCTGCTGGCCGAGATGTGAGCTCGTTTCTCATGGATGCCTGGACTTCCAGGATAACTGCCTTTTTATAGACCCAGTGATTATCAATGATTCTCTTTCGGAGAGGACAGATCACTCTTCTCTCTGCTCGCCGTCATCTCCACCCTCCGCCAGATGGCACCTCACTTCACTGAGGTTTGCATTTCTTCGGGCTCTTCTGTATAATTGTCTTCTGGCCAACCCTAAATCACCTTTGAACCTGGTGGAGCTCTGTACTCTCTTCACGGCTGTCCTGTCTCTCCAGACCACAGAATAATATCGGGGATCTCTCCTGGGGTCACCCGACTTGCAGTCACGCCTTCTGACAGTGGTTCTTAGCTGAGGGTGGCACTGTCCTCTCCCTGCACATTGGGCATTTTTAATCATCCCAAGGTAACCGGGCACTCTTCCTTGGGGAGGGAGGGGAGGAGGCTAGGGAGACAGGATGCCGAGCGTCCTGCGATGTGTGGGTGGATCCCATACAACAGAGAAATGCCCCCCCTCAGGATGCTGGCAACACCCCCATTCAGACACACTGTCCTAGGGTCATCTTTCTGACACACACTAGTAGGTGGACCAGTGACACTCACAGAAGCATGCCCAGATTCTCAGCGCAGCCTGCACAGGTAAGAAACCCGCTAGGTCCGAGGAGCAAGGAAACTTGAGCCTGGGTGGGTGGGAGGGAGTGGGGTGGGGTGGGGGTGCAGCACTCGAGTCTCCTTCCTGTCCTAGAGGACCCTCCCTCGCTGTGCCTCCCTGTTATACCTTCATGTGGATTTCTTGCGGCATGTCTGGGCATGGAGTGGGCCTGACCACAGCCACCTCCTAGTCACACCGGCCACGGACTCTACAGCCAGGGCTTGGAGAAGCGGCCATGGCTAGCAGGGTGCTTGGCACAGAGCGGGTGCTTAACGAATATTTATTGAAGGATTTCCAGCTGATGGAAGAGAGCTAAACAGCACAACACCCAGAGGATTGAAGTTTATTGAAAATCAGCCCAAAGGACTGTGGTGAAAAGAATCTCAAAAGGCAGGGGGCAAGGAATTGGTATTTATTAGGGGCCTGAAATGGACCCCGAAGTAGAAAGTACAGTGTCATAGGGAGAACACAGCCCGGAGCCAGGCTGCCTGGGTTGAATCCAGACTCTGCCTTGTATAGCTGTGTGGCCTTGGGCAAGTTATTCAACTTCTCTGTGCCTAGTCTCTTCATCTTTAAAGGGGGGATAATGATAGTACCTATCTCACAGTAAGAATGAAATGTGCAATGTTATAAAACACACTTTCATCAGGGCCTGGCATGGAACGAATGCCACAAAGGTGTTTGTTATGATTATTCAGTTACCTTACTTCTTTGTAATCTTCTCAAGTCACCCCCCCCCCATTTGACAGATGAGGAGGCTGAAGGTCTGATGGCCACAGGGTAGGTGGCAGCTCTGGAATTTGAACCCAAGCCGGCTTCCTTCCACCTCCTCTGCCCACCTCCCTCCACCCATCCTTTTCCACAATCCTCCACCCCCACCGCCTCCCTTCTACCCTCCGTGGGGAACGTGGGAACCAAGAGGAAGAGAAGGGTCTGAAGAAAACGCACCAAGGTGATGTGTCTGAGGCCCGTCGTAAACCAGGGAGTTGGGCTAACGGCCCTTGGGGACCGGGTTAAGCAACGTGGGCCATAGCTCTGAGATGGAATCTGATGTCAGCCATCATTTGGGGATACAGTTTGAGCTTCTCTAGATGATGGCTCTGCTCCCAGTGTGTGGAGTGGGAGGGGAAGAGGCCCCGGTCACAGAAAGCAAAGGAAGGAATGGCCAATAGCGTTTCCTGACAACCGAGAGCTAGTAGACAGAAGAGCAGGTAAGACGATTCAATCTCCAGGTAGAAAGCCAAAGGTGAGAAAGAAGAGGAACTGAGAACGGCAAGGAAAGGTGGGAGAGGAACCAGATCTTCCGTGGATACGTTTTTAGAGCATATTTAGAGGAAAGTTGTATGCTCTGGGGTCACAGGGAATCCTGAGAGCAATTGTCCCCTCCCCGCTTTTTAATCCCACCGTGCTCACTGCAGGAGGGAGGGACCAGGGTGGGGCTCCTTGAGACCTGAAGCCTTGGCATCGTTCCCCCTTTCCGGCCACCTGCACCCCCACCCCCGGGAGTGCGGCCTTCAGGAGCAAACACCTGCCCCAAGGCTGCTCTGGTAAGTCAGCACAGGAGAACTTCCTGCCCCCTTTCTGGAGGGAATCAACCTGAAAGGCAAGTCCCTGGAGTTACAGGATCCTGCAGTGATCAGTGGGATCGGGACGCTCCCCTGCGGCTAGGGTGTTAGGCTGAGGGCTGGAGGGACCTTGACTGTAGCCAGGAGGGAAATGAAGAACCAGAAGGAGGAGGGAAGACATCAATTTCCATTTTGGTCTTCTCTTCCCTGCTCCTTCTTTCCGTGCATCATAACTACCCTCTGTCACCCGGCAGCCCGTTCACCTGTTTGCTTCCTATCCTAGTTTCTGCTTCTCCCCACAGTCTCCTGCAAAACTGTTAACAAGATAGAAATTAGAATCTCCATAAAGGAGATTTAAAAACTCAGAAACTCCAAATGCTTGAATTTGGGGGACAGGGAAAAAAAAAAACCTAAATGTGTTTCCAACTATCCTACTGACTTTGAACTCCTGAAAGGAACGAATTTGCCTTTTTTTTAATGCTGAGTTTCTGGCCCAGTTGTGGGCAAAGAGGCAGGTATAACAGAATATTCTTCAGACATTTGACTTCTACCGTCTTACTCTTCTCAGTCTCAGTGGAAAGGAGTTTGTGAACTTGATTCTTTTTTTTAAAATTATGATAAAATATGCATATCATAAAATTTACCATTTTCACTATTTTTAAGTGTACAATTCAGTGGCATTAAGTGCATTCACATTGTTGCACAACCATCACAATTACCCACCTCCAAGTGAACTCGAGCCTTAAATCTTCCAGCCGTGTGTTTCAATTCCCCAGATGCTGTTCAACGCAACACATCGTGGCTGAAAGGGCCAGTTTGGGATTTTTTTCTTTAACCGCCAGCAGCTGTGTTACCTCACACTGTGATCTAACCTCTCTGAGCCTCCATTTCTGTCTGTAAAATGGGAACAGTGCTCCCCACCTTAATGTTGTGTGATTTGAACTTTGTGAGATCACAAATGGGGGGACCCCTAGAGTTTGTGCATCTCCAGACTTTCTGGTAAGACTTGAAATGGTAGCACACAACCCACCTTCCCCTCTCATTTGTCAGCATTTTCACGATACTTGGTTTATTATTTATCCATATAACGGGTGATACCTGTAGTGCCAACAAGAATTACAGTGTGTACTACTACGTGGTCACCCACTGTTACTCAGGCGCTTGTTAGCATTGACGGGGTGATGTGAGGAGCTCCTCTCTCCATACAGTTTACGAAACTCTAATCCATAAAAGCTGTTTGAAATTTCCATTAGGAGATTGGCACAAGTGGTTAAAATTAGTCATGCATTCTTGGTCTAAACTGCAGGAAGGGTATCTTTACTGTGAAAATGATTATGACATGTTAAAACTGTGTAATAGTAAGCAGACAGTTTTCCGAGCTGCTGGGTGAGTTCTGGAAAGGCGCATTTATTTTCTCCCTATTGACTCCTTTCTTTGAGGCAAGACTGCCAGTGTCTTGACTCAGAAAACAACTGAGGCCGAGCAATTCCAAATCGTGGACACTACGTGGCTTCCTTTCTGAGCCGGGCCACCTCTTTCGTTTTATTGTTTAATTGCTGCTGCTTCCTCTAAAACACAAAGTGCATTTTTTTTTTTAAAAGGGAGCCTTAAAAAATAGCAGCATTCCTGGTTCTTTCAACCTCTCCCCCATTTAATGTTTCTAGAAGTACAACAGGGCTTCGAAGTTTGGGGCAAAGGCAGGGACTTTGCGTGCTGAAAATCAGCTTCCTGGTTTACTTAGTTCCGTATTCCTTCTTAGTGCAGTGGTGTTTTTAGTGTTAGAGAAAAGGCTGTGATTTTCTTTGATATTAAAAAGCCAACCACTTATAGTTTTGAAAGCCATTTGCATTCAGTCTGACGGCTGCTAAAAATGTATGTGGATTTTTCATCTGAGAGATTTTCTCTATGCATATTGTTTACATTTATCAAACGTTGTCCTGCCCGTACTTTGTATTCATTGTAGCTTCAGGACCTAGCTGACAACATGGTCCATACAAGAAACAAAACAAAACAGAGCACAGAGTCAGAGGGTCTTCTTTTGAGAGAAGATGAAAACAAGGGAGGCAAATGTCACTGTAAAACTGAGCAGTGTTTCCCAGGGGAGGCTCTGTCTGTTCTGTCGTCAGTGTGTCAGTTGTCAATCAAGCTTTCCTTCCTTCTTATACACTAAGCTAACCTAATGTGAGAAGCCAGCTCTGGCTCTGCTCTTGGCCTGCCATTGTGCAGCCTAAAATATCTGGGAGGATTTCATGAAATAAATACTTAAAATAACAGCAAAGGAGTGGGGAAAAGCTGATATTGTTTGGGATCACCCACACAAAACAGTTTAATCTTTATTTGCTTTCTTACTTCCAGTTCTTCACATTTGATAACTTTGTGTGATGCCATATATACTACCAGAGTATACTGCTTTTGTGTGTACACAGAACAAAAGCGAGAATAAAACAAAATGCTATTCCTGCAATTCTGGTATTTTGCCACTAGGTGGTGGTAGTGTATCTTGATTAAGGAATCTGACCTGCTAGATCTAGGCTTTCGTTTACTTACTAAATAACCTTTACTGGGTATGAAGCATGGCTTAGATGCTGTGGATACAGCGATAAGTAAGATAGGTTTGTATCCTCAAGAAGCTTACTGTCTAGTGGCATAGACCTTGTCAGCAGTCAGAGATGGCAGTTTTGGGGGACTGAATTCACCCATATTTGATCATAAACATAATCACACCTTGTTTATAAAAATGCATTTTCATTTAAAACGTTTCCATCTTTTCAAGCTCCATATTTAACAAGGGTATAAAAAAAGAAAATATCTGATACCTATGTGTATCGTTTTTCATTAACTTTTCCCTCATTTGACCCTATATTCTTTTTCAGACCGTCAGGGCAGCTTTTTGAAGACAGTTGCTTTTAACTTTCACACACACACACACACACACACACACACACACACACACACACAATTTGTCCATTTATTGTTGCTTTCCAGAGCCAGGCTAAAGCACCTATGCTATTTTCTGCCTCTCCTGTTAGATTAGGGGTTTCTCCAAGAATCTTCTCTTTGGGGGCATCCTGAGCCGGTCACAGGTCCATCTCATGTTTCTTTCTCTCTGAGGTCAAGGGCTCCATCTCTCTGGAGCTTTCTCTGGGCCCTAACTCCTCTTTTTCAATCTTTCATTTCTTTTTCTCAGTCTTTTCATTTGTCAACTGGAAAGAAGCTGCAGGGGAGGAACAGAACTCCGCATCTCCCAGTGTCTCTCTGGTTTGGTACTTGGTCCCATATCCCCTGGAAGTAGATATTTTTCCAATTATGGAAGCATTGAAAATTCCTCCACGAGAGAAGTCCTTTTGGCCACCCTTCTCAAGCCTGAAATCTCCCTGTGACTCATGTTCCACAGGGTCCTGCTGTGACCACCACCTTCTCTGAAGGTTCTCACCCCTACAGCCGACTTAGATGCGAACTGCCTTCAGAAGTGGATCAGTCAGTTACCCAGGAGAACATATTCTATGTAAACCATTGAATATTTTAAATAGAAGATAAACTTATTTCCTTTCATGAACAAATTGTTTGCATAATTGACATCTGGGGTTTTCGTGAAAGCCTGGGCTACCGTGTTGATTCTGATCACTCACATGGTCTTAGTGTTAAAGGGTTTATTTTTCTCCTCTCATCCCCTCCCACCCCTCACCCCCATCCGGAATATTACTCATTTGAGAACAAAAGAATTCCTCAAATATCTTAAAAAACTACAGTCGTCAGACTTATCTGCACGCAAAAATCTAATTTTTTTCCAGCATTTGTGTAAAACCCTCAAGGGTATGAAAATAGGTGTGTGGTGTATGAAACATCAGCAGCGTGTGTGTGTCTGTGTCTCCTCAGCTACAGCACTGCGTCTTCTCACGCACAGTCAGCCGAGGTGCCGGGCATCTTCATGGGGTGCTTGCTGCAGCTTCCTTCTCAGCCCGCTCTGGAATGTTTGCATCGGAAGAGTCCGTGGGTCAGAGCTCTCCTCTGCCATGTCAGGAGCGGACTGGAAAATGAGGGCTAGGGGTGCTCCCAATCAGCGAAGTGTGAGGACCTCCTCCCCGTATTCTGTAGTTGGCGCTCTTTATATCTGTGGACTGAGGAGTATGTGCTAATACAAGGCCGTGCTAAGTTAAATAATCCCCCGAAGTAATTTGGGAATTTATTGGTTAGTGTGTTTACCCTACATTTAAAAAAAAAAAAAAGGTTAATAGTCATTTCATTCTAAGTGTGTGCCAAGGAGGAGGGTGGTGAGATAACTGTCTCATGTAATGTGCCCAACAGCTCTGTCAGCTGGGTCTTCTGGTTGTCACTCTTGTGTAAACTGAAGTTCAGGGGGTTAAGCAAGTTGCCTGAGTCAGGTAGGGTGTGGTCCAGGATTCACACCAACATGGTCTAAGTGCTGGAGACAATGCTCAGAATATGTAGAAATTTTGCAACCTGAAGTATCTAGCATCTCCAGATTACAATCATCATCCCAAAGAGTAGGAAAGGGTAATGAATGTCAACAGTGTTTATTCTCAGCAGCTCTGTGTGGGAGTCTGGGACACCTCCCATTGGGAAGCATCCACTTCAGACTCCAGTGGTCACAGACCATCCTTCGGAAGGATGCTCACCTCTGACATGTCGTTATGCGTTTGAAAGGAAACACTGCTCTCCCAGGTGCTGCAGTCCTGTGGGATGCTGCCAAGGTGTGTGTGTATGAGAGTGGAGGAAGCACTCACGTCCTTCTTATAATGAGAAGATACCCTATAACTCACTGTAGAGTGCAGCCTTGGGTCAAGAATCCCCCCTCCCCACCCCAATCAGGCCCCTCTGTAAAAATGAGGGGGATGGCTTAGATGAACATGAGGTGAGTTTCTATTCTAAAGCAATAAATAGAGAAGCAAAAAACAAACATTAAAAAAGGAGGGATACTTTACAGTTTACAAAACACGCTCAGATACGTTATTTGATTCTCACCACAACTGTGTGAATTAGGCAGGTATTGTTTTCACAGTTAGCCTCATTTCATGGAGGGGGAAACTGAGGCCCAGAGAGTTACAATCTCTGTCCGCAAGTCATGTAACCAGTAAGTAAGCCTCAGTCTTGGTCTTCTGACCTCAAATCCTATAGCTACTGTTGCCAGGTAAAACACAAGACACCCCGTTAAATCTGAATTTCAGATAAATAGCAAACAATTTCTTAGTATAAGTGTAGCCCATGCAATATTTGGGATATTATACTAAAAAAAAATATTTGTGTGGGATATACTTATACTAAGAAATTATTTGGTGTTTATCTGAAATTAGAATTCAACTGGGCATCCTATATTTTTATTTGCTAGATCTGGCACCTACCTATGGCATCTTATATTTCTGCCCGACTCTATCACGTGGTCTTGATATCATTCTATGATTCAGTAACTACCTCGGGAAATTATAATTATTTTAGCATTTGCTCCTTATTAAACCAGCTAAAAATCTTTGCATACTTTATTGCATATCCTTATAGCCATCTGGAAAGTAGGGTATAATTATTACCTCTACCCAGATGAAAAAATGGGCTCAGAGAGGTTCAGCAACTTGCTCAAGACCTCTCAGTTAATAAAGGTGAAAACTGGGATTAGAACCAGGGTCTGTGCCTCCAAGGGCATTTATTATTGTCTACACTCCAAAATAATTTTTAAAAAATTAAAAAGAAACACGATGTTTATAATCAGTCACAGAGGCGTAAAGTTCCTTGAGGGCAGAACCCAGGTGTTGGCCTTTTTAAAAAAAAAACATCTTTCACAGCATCCAGCAAAATGCTTTCCACATAATAGACCCTCAGCACAGAGCTGTTTGCTGACTGATGTGTTTCAAGAGCAATTCAAAAAAAAGGGAGAGTTGAAGACCCAGCGTCGTTTACGTGTCTATGTTGCCCTAGATGTGTTTTAAATTTTGTCAGGACCATAAACTGTGTTTCAAAACATGAAGATAAATTGGCCCTCTGACCTCTTATGAGGTGACATAATTCATCTGAAAGGTTTATTGCCCTGCGTGTCATTTCGCAGTTCCTACTATTCTTCCCATTCTTCTAACTCCATTAAAAATAGAAAGCAGGGGAAAAGGTGAACGGGAAAACGGGCTGGTTCTGTGTGCCTGGAATGTGGTGCTGAAAAGCCCCCAGCCCTCCTGTTAACACAATACTTTTATCCGGTAATCACAGCCTGCGGGAGACAAAATAACAATTCATCTGGAAAACGAGATTAACTCATTTAAACTAAGCTCTGATCACAGAGAGAAGTGTGTTGGCGTTGTCTAGCTGAAGGAAAGCCTGCAGATTCTTGGCTATTCTGGTTCAGAGAGCCGGGGTAGAGGCCCAGCCTGTTGGAAGTAATTGGGCCCTGTCCGAGTCCGCCTTCCTGAGATATGTATATTACCAGGGGATTCTATTAATCTCTGACACAGCCCCTCTCATCTGGTAAAGACTGTGTACGTCTTTTCTTCATTAGAACATCTTCCGAACCACTTGCCTGTCTGTGCAGCTCTGCCAAGAGCTTCTCAAGTGAACAGGATGCTGTGTCCTTCACATTTTGGTCCTCTTAACAAGTAATAAACACAAGCTGACTGCCATGCGATTCGGCACTTGTTGGTTCATACAGAGTTTGCTTTGCATCAGGCCTTGTGTTCCAAGGCAACAGTTTGCTTTCTTGCCAGCCAGGGCCAGGAGGGACTGTTTATTTTATGCTTTTCCCTGTATTTCCTTTCTCTGGCAGTGACTTTTCTGTGGGGATGTCCCCTGGGTTGACCTGCTCGTCTTTCCCACCTGGAGCCCCGAGAACAGGTTTTTTTTACCCACACCTAATTGCCCCTTCAAATCACCAATGGCCTGTGCATTTGGGGCGACTGGGGACGCGTTTCCCAAATGGTGTTGATAGTCAACAAATTGTACACACATTTGACTGCCGGAGGCTTGCTTATGGAAGCAGCACATTCAAGAAATGGGATGGCTGCTTCTGGCCTCTGCATCATTCCCCCCCACTGCAGCCCACCCCACCAAGCCTTTTCAGTATTGCTTTGCTGTGTTGCCCACACCTGGCAGATCCGCAAGCTCACCTGTTCTCTTGATGCAGTTAAAACTAAGGGACCTTAGCGTGTGTGTATTTCTCATCTCTTTGCACAGTTTTATTTTCTGCTTGTTCATTTAATGACATCCGGACCACAAGTAACTTATCTGTTTGTTGAGGCCAGTTTTTAGGACCTAATGACCACTCAACAGGAATTTTAGAAAGTGGAGGGGACAAGTCATAATTATTTCAAATGGGTTTCTTTAAAGCCAACTGGCTAAATTAGGCAAAGACTCTTGAGTGTCTGGCTCTGTTCTTGTTAGTCTGGCCTTTGTATGAGAGAGAAACAAATAATATCATGAATCCTCCAGTGTTTCAGGTAAATTGTTTGTAATGTTCAAAGCGATGTGGAGGTATATACGTTTAAAAATATATCACTATCCTTTTGAAGAAATTTACCATTTCTAGGGCTTATTCAGCTATAACCTAACTGAATAATCGCTTCAATAAACAGGAGCAAGATGCTCATATCAGAGTGTTATATATACTTTGGAGGGAAATTTTAAGACTAGCTGGCTGCAGCCATTTGGAGCTTTGTTGAATATTTAACAATTTTTTTGTGGATCCATCAGCTAAGAAGACTATCAATTTTAGAGCATACAGCTGTTCAGGAGTAATAGTTTGAAAGACCAGCCCCAAAGATCTTGGTGATTAAAGTGTGAACAGATGACGGAATGATAAACCTTAACGCTTAAAAATGTGTTTTTATAGTTCCATCCGTGTATAACATCATCTGATAAATGTATTTGCGACAGACAGACCAAATGAAAGAACCTTCCACAAGGGGACCCAGCACAGTTTGAATATAAATGTTCACTCCGATTCCCCTGTTAGTGATTGACTATGAGTATTGATCAGCGTTAAAGAGTGAGCACACAGGAGCCTCCTTGAAGCGGACTGAGCAGACACCCCCACTTATAAACACATGAGTATTGATCACAATTATTCCGTAAACGTATCTTACAAATTCCCTCTGTGCACGCACCATTTAAATTAATCCAAATTCAGAACAAAGCTCCCTTGGAAAGGGAAAGAGCATCTCTTTCAGCAGCTGCCCTTCTGGACATTAAATCATCTGTAATCTGTGCTAGCTCGGCAAAGAAGCCCGAATACCCTCCCAGTCCTGGGGTGCCTGAGCTCTCGGGTTCCTGTGTCTTGGATGATGGATGCTCCGTTGTGACGTCTTAAGTAAGCAAGTGCTCTGAGCATGAAGCATGTGCACTGGACTTCAAAATGTTATGCGGATTAAAAAAGACTTAAGAGATGTTGCATCCGAATGTAATATGTGAAAAGCTTGTTTTGATTTGGATTTAAATGAACCTACTATCAGAGACATTTTTCTGAGACACTTAGGAAAATCTGAATATGGAGCAGGTAATGGACAGTTTTAAGAAAATATTAATTTTTAAGTGTGATAATATTTTAAATAAAATTCACTTTATGTTAGAGGTGCATACTGAAAAATTTACAAGTGAGATGATATGCTGTCTGGGACATTCTTTAAAATAATCTAGAAAAAGCAAGTTGGAGGCCAGGGTAAACAAATCAAGATTGAAAATGTTGATAATTCTTGGTTGACTATGGGTTCATTTTAACTAGTTTCTCTATTTTGGGGTATGTTTGAAAATTTCCATAATAAAACGTTATCTAGTGGTCTCCAGAGACGGGCTGCCAGGAATGACAGAAATAGCCAGTATCAGATCCCAGAGCTTCTAGACAGGGCATAGTGTGTGCCAGAATAGACAGACAATTCCTGTAACTGGACTAGCAAAGTTCTGTTCTTTTGAGGCCCCTATTATTTAATACCTATTATGGGTTGAATTGTGTTCCCCGCAAATTCGTATGTTGAAGCCCTAACCACCAGTGTCTCAAATGTGACTGTGTTTGGAGATGGCTCTTTAAAGAGGTGATTATGTTAGAATGAGGCCATTAGGATAGGCCCTAATCCAATCTAACTGGTGTCTTATAATAAGAAGAAATTTGAACTCAGAGACACCAGGGGTGCGCTTGCACAGAGGAAAGATCATGTGAGGACAACGAGAAGGTGGCCTTCTGCAAGCCAAGGAGAGAGCCTCAGAAGAAACCAAACCTGCCACCATCTTGATCTAGGACTTCCAGCCTCCAAAACAGTGAGAAAATAAATTTGTGTTGTTTAAGCCGCCCAGCGTGTGGTATTTTGTTACGGTAGCCCTGGCAGACTAATACGTACACTCCAATGGGGTCCTGATTTGAATACGAGGTAGAATGATGGAACAAAAAGACCTAAGGCCTGGGACTTAGGGAACAGGGAACCTGGCCGTGGACCTGGCTCTCCCTCCAACTAGGAGGGCTATGTACGTACACGTATGCCCATATCAGGTTTTATTTTCATGAGACTGTATTTGGTGGGATGGGAAGGGAAGTGGGAAAAAGAAGACAAAGTGACAACTTTAGAGGACTGGATGAACCCAAAGCTCTTTTGTGGGGTCCCCTTCTAGAACGTGGCTGTCTCACACTATTGTGCTCAATGAATGTTAGGTTCTCCTTCTTTGAACAAACTTGTACTGACAGCCTTCCCCATGCAAGTCACTGTTCCAGGAGTGACATGAAGGATGACAAAGAGCCAGTTACTCAAGGATTTGGTGCCAGAGTGTTCCAAGCAGAGGAAACAGCCATCAAGACCTCTGGAGGTGAGACAGAGCTTGGCATATTTGAGGCACTAAAGAGATCCAGTGAAATTAGAATAAATGAAGGGAAGGTTCAAGATGAAAGCCCAGAGGTGGGCAGAGGCCAAACGCACAGAGCCTATAAACCATGGTGAAGGCTTGAGACTTCATTCTAGTTGCAATAAGGAGCCACTGGATGGTTTTAAGCTAGATAGAGATTGACATGACACAATATAATATATGATATGTATGATATGATATGTTTGATATAAGATATGGCATGACATGACATGACTCATGCCAACACCATGGCTGCTGGGTAGAGAATGGATCATCAGGGATTAGGATTGGAAACTCAGAGACCAATTAGAAGGTTTGTCAGTGAGGAATGAGTTCAGCTGCAAGTTAGAGAAAACACTAGTAAAATTAGCTTAAACAAATAGGGCTTTATCTTTTCTTGATTAATCAGAAGCCTAGAGGGAGACAGTAGCTGGCATTGGTTCAGCTGACTCAGCAGCTCAACCCTTGCCAGAGTTCTGGTCACCAGCCCTGTGATTCTCTGGGTCGTTCCTCTAGGGTCTGAGATGGCCACCACAGCACTAGACATACCATTCAGGTTCAAGATGGGAAGAAGGAGAAGGGAATGATACCAGCTGGATCTGACCCTTTTATCAGGAAAAGCAAAAGCTTTTCCAGAATTCCTCAACTGACTAGTGCATGCGTCTGATTGGCATGGACTGTGTCATGTGGTCAACTAGGCTGCAAGGAATGGTGGGAAAACAAGTGGAAGCCTGCAGGGGAGAAGGCTGATAGGGCCGCCAACCAAGATGTCTGCCACAGGCAGTACTGCCAAGGTTTGAGCAAAAAGTCATGTGACCTTAGAGAGGATACATTCTAATAAACATTACCACTGAGAGGAATGTCTAAAGGAAAGGGAAAAAAAATGAGCTGTTAATTCTGTCAGCTCCTCATCTAAGGGTTTTACATGAATTAGCTCATTTAATCCTCATAACTAGCCTATGAGGTATGTGTTATCCATCTCATTTTACAGATGAGAAAACTGAGGGACAGAGTGGTTAAAATCTTCCTCCAAGTCACACAGATAGTGAGTGGAGAAGACAGGTCTCAACCCAGGCTTTTTGGGAAAGGACCACACGCCCTTTCCCCCACTGCCCTGTTGTTATGGGTTGAATTGTGTCCCCCCCGCCCCCGCCCAGAGATCAAAAGGTCATGTTGAATTCCTAACCTCCTGTAACTCAGAATGTGATCTTATTTGGAAATAAGATCTTTACAGAGGCTGGAAGAGGCAAGGAAGGAACGTCCCCTAGAGCCTTTGGAGGGAGGAAGGCTCTGCCGACATGTTGATTTCAGACTTTCAGCCTCCACGACTGAAAAATAATTAATTTCTGTTGTTCTAAGCCAGTCTGTGGTAGTTTGTTACAGCTGCCCCAGGAACTAATGCCGCCACTCCTCCTGCTTGCCCCTCGGACTAGAGTTATTTGATAGAAGAATCCTCCCAAGACCCTTATCCCAAATACACCCCTCATTTTAGTTGAGGTTTCTCCTTCCTGGGCCCTCATACTACCCTGTCCCTACCACATGCCAGTGTCCGCCAGTCACTGCTGGGAAAATGTTTATTGTTCTGTGGTCACCCTCATGTCTACATGCTACTCATTCTGTGACATTAAGATGGCATCCGTGGGACCGCCTCTAGGGAGATTTCCTTAGAGGTGTGGACCACAGGGAAGAGTGACCCTCATCAGGGCCTTCCTTTAAATGCTGGATAACCATGGCCCAGCATCTTCTTGGTCTGTAGCCTCAGTTTACCCTCCCGATCAACCATCACCCTTCTTGTGGGCGACCATTTCTTTTGCCAGGTTTTCTTTACCTGATCTCACCAGCTCCATGTTGATCTTATTGTTTCATCTCAAAAGGGATATATACTGCCCCTTTTCCCATTCCCTATCCCCTGGTAACATTTGCTCTGAGAAGTATAAAAGGGTAAGTGGTTGGATCACATTATGATCACAATTACCATTCCCAGAGTTGCCCAGACATTGCTCTAAGCTCCTTGAGGGCAGAGGTGTTGTGTGTAAATCTAGTCTCTCTCCCCAGGCCTAGTGCTTGACGACCCAGACTATGCTAATATTTAATGTGGTTTTTAAAATTTAATTTAAGTCAATTCAACAGACATTGCTAAACTAAGAAACCATGTGAATATAGAGATATAGGAGTTAATCTATAGGGAGACAGGCAGCATAATAATTGCAATAAGTTTAGAACCTGAAATAATATAATTGAAACAATATAATCCTACCTAATATTTTACTCTTTATTTATAGACTATAAGCTGCTTGTCCATCTTGTTTATTGCTGTTTCTCTAGTACCGTTTGAACAGTGCCTGACTCTTGGTAGGTGGTCAACAATTGTATATTTAGTGTATAAACTGATAGAGTAGAGGGCTAGAGGTACCTCTGTGAAGGGTGCGATTTGCTCTCTCTGATAGTGGATAAGGAAGGTTTTCCGGGGGAGGAGATAGTTGAGTTGGTTTTGTGTGTGTGTGTGTGTGAGGAAGATTAGCCCTGAGCTAACACCCGTTGCCAATCCTCCTCTTTTTCCTGAGGAAGGTTGGCCCTGGGCTAACATCCGTGCCCATCTTCCTCTACTATTACATGGGACGCCGCCACAGCGTGGCTTGACAAGTGGTACATAGGTCCGTGGCTGGGATCTGAACCTGTGAACCCCCCGCTGCCAAAGCAGAGTGTGCTAACTTAACCACTATGCCACCGGGCCGGCCCCTTAAGTTGGGTTTTGATGAATGAATAAGAGTTTCCCCAGCCACACTGAGGAGGTAGAGTGGGAGGGGAGAGGAGTATTCCAGGCAGAGGCCCTAAAAGGCAAGACTTCATTGCTTCTTTGGAGACTCCAATGCAGAATTCCTTTGGGTTGGGCTCTAGTGGATTTAGTGGAAGATTATGAGGGACAGTAGTTAGAAACATATTTGGAAGGATTTATATTGTTCTCCTTCCTCTTCCCGTCTCTTCATATTTATATTTCCCTCTCTGTCCTTCCTACCTCTTTGGTGATGGTGGGAAGCTGTGTGCTAGTTTGAAACCTATGCAGAACATAGTGGACTCAACACCCAGTGTCTTATTGTAAATGGATCCACTTTGACTGCAGTTACTTTAATAGCGCCTAAATGATAAATGTTAATAAAAAAGCATTTTCGCTTGGGAAAGCACGATGGTATTAGCCTGCCAGACTGCCAATGCTATTTGCTTTATGGAAAGGGATTTGAAATAAGGGGTTTTGGTGGTTGTATTTTTGCCTCAACAGTTATTTATAGAGAAAGTATGGGCCATTGCATGTTTATAGTATCTCTTCTTTATGGATGCCCAAGTTATTATTTTTTATTGACTTGGGTACTTATTTTGCACATTTGTAAACAATTATGTAGTTATGCAGCTGTTGTACCACAGAGGCCATATGCATTTCCATGTTAAGAGAAAATTCCATGAGAGATTCTCACTGGATACCATCATAAAAGAATTATTGTGGTGCCAGGAAAAAAAAAGACCAGCTCAGGAGTTATCATTGGGTTTTTAGTGTTTGGAGTTAAATGAATTTGATGCTTTTTTGCTAACTTGAGAATTGGAGTCAAACTTTATAACTAGATATGAAGGTTCCGTCTGTTTTCCATACCTGAATGGAAAGCATGATGTTTAATTACTTACCGCAATATTAATCAAGTAATTAATACATATGTTGATGAATTCTGTGTTCCTCTTCATACTCTTAATACATAGCTTAGGCAACTTCCAGTCTTTCTAAGGAATTTCTTTGTAAAGGAAATATTTATTCAGGTGATGAATATTTCTTGAGCCCCTAATACTTGCCAGAAATTATTCTGTTGGTTCATAGGAGGGTGAAAGGAAGAAAGGGATTGATAGATCTGAGGAGATAGAGATGGAGAGAGCAAGATGGGGGTGGGTGGTACCTGGCCATGACCTGGGGAAAATACCATCTGGGGCTCTTTTGAAATAACTTGAACTAACACTTCATTCATTCATTTTTTTTTAATCTATAAGGTAGCAGGCAGTTTAGAATGCAGTAGTGTCAAAGAGGTGAATGGACAAGCAAAATTCCTGTTCAGCAGATCTAATGGGATTGGTTAAGATTATGAGCCTCCCATCACACACACCTGGTTTCAGATCCAAGCCCCATCCCACATTGTTTATTTGGTTGTGGGTAATCTCTTTCCTCTCAAAGCCCGTTTCCTGGTCTATGGCATGATGGTGGAAGGAGTCAATGCACATAGTGTGTTGAGCACAGTGCCTGGCATCCAGCCATCGACACAATGAGTGATCGTGGTGGAGGGGTACTCTGGGGAGATGACCCCCTGGTAGTCTCATTAACCACGCCTGCTCACTCATTCTTGGGAGCCCACCATTTGCTGAATCTTCTGTCAGGTGGAGTCAGATCAGAGAAAGAACAAAAATCAAAAGATACCAAGCTTTCCTTAAATGCGTACATGGCCTCATTGGGGAGACAGTCACATGTGCTCTGAAAAAGTCTGCAAATGTTATAACAGCCACCCAAGGAGGAGTGCCAAGATGAAATGCTGATAAATGGGAGTTGTTGATTAAGAAAAGGGAGGGGGATTTTAAATAAGATTTTTTTAAAAAGGAAAGAGACCCCTGGACGCACTGAAAGAGCATTTTGAAATAAGCATCTTTATTCAAATAAGTTAGTTTGTCCTATGTTATGCTGGCTCATAAAATCTTCATATCTACTTACGTCCTCTGAAATGTATTAGTAACATTTATAATTTACCAAATGGAAAATATCACTCAGCTTTAAGCAGCAGCAAGTTAAGAATGAATTTGCAGGCAGAGGTTTTATCTGTTTCTCTTAGTATAACGTGCGTCAATTGAAAACAAAACAAACAACAAAAAAAAGAGAGAAAAACCTAGCATTTATTTGCAGTATTTTTCTGCAAACTATTATTTGTTTCACTTTGCTATTTTATTCATTTTAAGCACGTTTTCACCACAGTGCTCTACTCTAAGCTAGTCTCAATTCAATTTAAAGTGAAAGGTTCTTTGAGTTTAGATAATTTACATATAAAAGCGTTACTGTACATTTTATAAAATGACTGTGTTCAGAAAACAACGATTTCAATTTAATCGTATTGTTATTCTGGAAGTTGAATTCCTCCCTCTTGCTTCTCGATCTTACTAACAATATTCCTTCTTGTCCTAATTTAAAATTGTTAGTGTTTGAAAATTGATGTGTTTCTTTTAGACCCCACCAGTAAGACTTTAGGTCTGCTGTGATTTGTCTGATAGACTTGAAGATTATGTGCATGTGCAAGACAGAGGGAATCTTAATAATAATCTGAGCATGACAGGTATATAGCTCTTTCTAAATTATTTTCTTTCTTCTCCCAAGAAATTTTATTTGCCAGTGGCCATATCTATTTAAAAAAAAAAACCTTCTACCTCACTTTATGTTGCAAAATTTGCAGTGTTCTTTTTTTTCTCTTTTCTTTCCTTTTATAAAATGACACTGTTGTTCTGGAAAAGTCCTTAGGAAACAGTCACTCTACTTCAGGATCTTATACCTGAATGTGTCTTTGAGAAATCAAGCCAGATGTTTAGGATTTCAGACCACCATATTTGTCCTAGGAAGTCTGCCAGTGTTTCAAATTCTTGACCCTTGAATCGAATATGAGACTCTGACTATATAAAAGAAAACACCCAAGTTTTATGATTCCGCAAACTTGGGTTATGCTGTAAATTTCCACTGGTCTCTGCTTATTTGTCTCTTGCAGGGTTTAGGGTTATTCCCCACATCTGTGGTACAAGCAGTGTCCAAGTGGCTGCCTCCAAAAGCACATTAGATAATTTCTTGGGGAGAGAATAAGCAGCTGTTTAAACAGGAGCCACAAAGCTGCATTAAAATTAATTTGGCCCTGACTGAAAGATACATCCTCCCATCCTTGGAGTGAAACCTGGAGCTTGTCTCCGATGGCAGAAAAGCCATCAAGACCACTCACTGATTGGGATGTGCCAGAAGGGCTCCTTTTCAGCTTCTGGATTTACTACGGCCAGCTCCTGCATCTTATTAGTGTAGACGGTTGGGGTAGGTTATTGGTGATCACTTGTAGATGAATATTTATATAAATCTCTTAGCCCTGCATCTCCTTAAACTGTGGTTCTTGATTTAGGTACCACATAGTTTGTGTCTCACAATTGGCAAGTGCCGTAAACGTCTTATAGCCCGTTCTGCTTTGTACGGTACTCTTAGCTTATATGCCCCGTGTCTAGCTGAAAAAAAAATGTATTTTTCCATAATGAAAAGAATGAACTTTTCTCTTCCCAAGATTCTAATTCTCCTTTTCTCCTTCATGTTTTAAATATATCCGAATACTGTTTACATTTACTTGTTAATTCTTAGGTCCTTTTTAAAAAGCTGTGTGGTGATCACAATTGTTCTTGTTATTATTGTATGAAGATGTTTAAGGCCAGATGTTATTCAGCCATTGGACTGACAACATGTTCTCCAAGGGGGGAAATACAGAGCACTTTCTCTTCTTTAGAAGTCCGGAGTGTTAAGTTCAGGGCAGTCTGAGTCATTTTAGCAATATACTCTATAAAGAAAGGATATGTGCTTTGAAATCAAAGGGACCTGGGTTCAAAACCTGATTCCACCATTTACTGGCTGTGTGACATTAAGAAAGAGTTCAAACTCTCTGAGCCTTTTCTGACATATTGAGTGACCAATATAGCATCCTCACCCCATAGGAAGGGGTATGCTTCATAGATGCTCCCTTCTCTTTTCCTACAAATAAAGGGGCCCTACTATTTATCCCAACAAATAGGCATGTAGAGCAAATACAAACAGATCTATGGAAGCTGGAATATTGGCTATTACTACAATCCAGGTAAACCCAGCTGTATATGTGTGACTGCTCTTTGGTGCTTGGTGCCCATTAAAAAGCTATGTATGTAACCCATTAAATAAATTAGGATCTGGCCATTGTTTTCCTAGACAGTAGCATTTTGGATATTAATGCTTGCTTTTTTAGTCAAGAAGGTACAATTTTGACCATTATCATATCTGCCTTCACATGCCTTGATTAAGATCATGACTATGCACACTCTGGTCCCATGAAAGTGACAACTTTGGAATCATTCATTCATTCATTTGTTCATTCAGCATCCGCTGAGCAGCTCCTCCATATCAAGAGCTGCACAAGAGACTGAGGAAACAGCCTGCCAGGGCATGCTCCCTGTCTGTCCTGTGGAGGTGACCAAGGTGTGGGGGGACACAGACTGACCACAGCCTCCTGTGGCGGTTATGGTCACTGACTCCAGGGTCAGATGGATGTGGGGTTCAGTCCCAGCTCTGCCACATACTAGCTGTGTGAGATGACTTGGCAGTTTTACTCAACCCTCTTGGGTTCCGTTTCCTCATCTGTAAAGTGGAGATGATAACAGTATCGAACTCATGGAGCTGTTTGAGGATTCAGTGATAGAGATAAAGCTGGAAGTGACTGTATGAAATAGGCAGCAGTTGTCACAGCTCCTGGCACGTGAGAAGCGCCAATAGTGGCACCTTTGTGGTTGCTGTTGTATTTTGTTTCACAGGGTACAGTGGGAGCACAAAGCAAGGAGTCGTTCTGTCCCTCCAGTAGCTGTGTTATGTGTCTGATGGCTGTGAGGGCTCATGAACTGGTTAGTGTACTGGAGAGACTAAAGGAGTGGAAGAGGGGCAAAACTGGAGCAAGATTTAAAGGAACTATAGTGTTTGTTTAGTAAACAAAGGGATCGAAAATGATGCAAGGAAGCTTGGAATTGTGCGTGCCTGGATTAAACTAGATTAGTTTGTAAGGACTAAGGGGGAGCAAGGAAAGGTGAAAGCCAGTCGGACCGACGGCTGCCCTGCCCCTTCTGTTGGTTAACAGAAGCGACGCACTGCCATCCTCCTATGATTGTCAAGCTTTCTTAGTAGATACAGAACATTTATTTTTTTCTTTCTGTTTTAAGTCACTGTATAGCAATCTCAAGTCTGGCAACATATTAGAATCACCTGGGAAGCTTTTGAAACATTCCAGCGCCATCAAGCTTGGTTTCTTGCCTTTGGAGTCAATATTTGTCACTGTGGTTTTGCTAAAAAGTTTTCCCCCATGCGGACTGAGGCAGGAGAGGTAGGGGTGACTGCAAGATGCCCAGATTGCTCCAGACTTTGATTATAAATGAATTTAAGCCACGAAATTAATCTTCCACCTTGTTCTTATCTGCACATTTCTCTCCTTCCAGCTTCGTCTTATTCTTTCATGCTTCTCCTCCACCTTCTTCTACCCCTGTTCAGTGTTCCCTTTCCTACCTCTCAGGGATTCTGAGAGCTTCTCCGTAGTGTCATCAGCCTCTCTGCTAATCTGGCCATTGGAGCTCCCCATGTCATCAGCCTCTCTGCTAATCTGGCCATTGGAGCTCCCCCTGGGGTCACTCCTGACAGTTGCTCACTGATTTCCCATCTCCGCCAAGGTCAGAAACAGAAATTGCTCTTTGTTCCTTGTATCAGTCAGATGAAGCTAGTTGATGTAAAAGATAACCCCCAAATTTCAGTGTTTTAACATTTAATCTTTAATATAATAAGGATTTATTTATAGTTCTAGTCACAGTCTATTGTGGGTCATTCGGGGACCCAGACTTTATTTGTCCTGGGGCTTCACCATCCATCCCCCTAGGGCCTCTGTGTACATTCTCATTCAAGCCAGCAGAAGAGGAGGGAGAGGAAGCATAGAACCATGTGGGATGTTCTCCGGACCAGGCCTTGAAGCAGCATACCTCACATCCACCATCATTCCATTGACAAGAATTAAGGATGTCCAAGAAGAAGAGGAAAATGGGTTTAGTGACAATCTAACCATTCTTTGCCACATCCCCCTGTTCTGGATCTCAGCCCTTCATTTATAATCTATAATTAAATCTTCAGGGAGTGCCTGTCACAGATTGGGCCCTATCTGAGGGGCTCTGGTTACCAGCAATGAGCAAAGTCCCAGGTGATAAAATAAGGTAGTTGGATTCTACTATCTCTGTGATAACTTGCACCTTAGACTTCCCACTGTGTTCTATGAAAACAAGAGTTTTCATTGACATAACTTTTAGCAACAACTCATAAGAATAACCATTCTTTCCTGCATTCATTCACGCCCCTCCTCCTTCCAGAAGAAGTTAAGGCAGAGAGTCTTCAGCACATTGTACCCACTATGAGCATAATCATCATATAAATTGTTAACGTTAATGGCATGCCCTTCTTCAGTAGGGCAGGTCAAAGCCCCTCGGTTTGGGGAATTTGGGGAAGCAGCCCCGCTCATGTGAAGTCCCCTGGTGAAATGAGAAAAATCTCCAGAGCCGGAAAAGCATTTCCATGCAGTTCTCTCTTGGCTTACATCAAAATCATCTCATCGCCCTTGGGATTGAAAACCACACTCTGTAAGCTCTGAATAAATATTGCACAGCCATTTCCTGCACACCCTCAAGGAGACATTTTCTGGGGAGCAGTGAAAATGATTTGGTAGGGTTTTGTGTGTAGGGGGAGTTTTCCAGACGTATCTCGTCCCCATTTCTTCCCCTGAAGAGTTCCTCAAGGGTAACAGTGTGTTCTACTCCTTTCCCTTTGCCTCTCAGGAGGCTGAGCATCTGGTAAAGAGCCCAGCACATAGTAGGTGTTTCACAGCTGTTTGTTGCATTAATGGACTATATGGGTTTCCCAGTGCTACCGTAGTAAAATACCACAAACCAGGTGGCTTAAAGCACCAGAAGTGTATTCTCCCACCGTTCTGAGGGCTGGAAGTCCTAGATCAAGGTGTCGGCAGGGCCCTGATCTCTCAGAAGGCTCCAAGGGAGGATCTGTTCTGTGCCTTCTCGTAGCTCCTGGTATTTCTGGCAGTCCTTGGCATTCCTCAGCTTGTCGATGCATCAGTCCAGCTTCTGCCTCCCTCATCACAGGCATTCTCCTGTGTGTGTCTGTCTCTCCTCTTCTTAAAAGGACGCGAGTCGTTGAATGAGGGCCCGCCCTACTCCAGGGTGACCTCATCTTAACTTGATCATCTCTGAAGACCCTATTTCCCAATCAGGTCACATTCTCAGGTACTAGGGATCAGGACTTCAACATATCTTTTTGGAGTGACACACTTCAACCCACAATATGCACCATCCCCTCTCAGAAAAGTGTCATGACTCGTGAATCTTTAAGTCTCGAGTTCACAGTGCATGAATTCATACATGTTTGATGGATAAAGGCAGGAAGGGACAAGTGAACAAGTGAATGAAGAAACCAGGTGGCTGGGTGTTTGGGGAAGGCTTCATGAATCAGAGCCAGTCTGGGCTCTTTTAGTTTCCCCACCCAGCCACCAGGAGACATCAGTGGCCTCTGGGGCCCCTCAGTTTCTGATTACCGAGAAACTTCCAGCAGTCTTTTGTTTTCTGTGTTTGCTGCCGACACTGCACCCTGTTACCTCTCCTCCCCACCACCCTTTTCCTTGTTAGTTTGTTCTATCAAGATTAGTGCAGTAACAGAGGGCTACATTAAGGGCATCTGTTAACTTATTTCATATTTTGTTCTGATTTTTAGAGTGCATTCACATAAGGGATGAGGTGAGGGCAGAGCAGGCCATCAGGGTTGATGACTCTTCTGTCCCAAGTGCTCCCAGCGTCAGATTGTATCCTGCAGTAGCTCCTGGGCAAAGCTCCTTGTCAGGCTGGTCTCCAGAACAGCTGCACACAGGGCGATGGGAGACGCACCAGCTTTGGGCCCCCACAATTGCTAAATACAGCCTTTATGAGAAAATGGAGGTTGTATTAGGTAAGCAGGGCTTTCTTGTTGCTGCATAATGTCAGCTTAATTTTGACATTATACACCTAGTTGCATTAAGAAAATGTCATGAGGGAATATAGGAAAGTGCTATTTGCTTTTGCATTATTAGTCACAGCAGTTACAGTGCCCAACAAGAGTGTAATAAATCCAGGGGGACAGTATGAAGGGAAATCAAGGGAAGGTAGCACAAGAGTAGGAAAAAACAACACAAAGTCAAGACTGAGGCTGGTTTGTAAAATGTGTGTCAGAAGGGCCTGTAAACTAGATGAAGGTAGACTCTGAGCTTCCTAGCAGGATATGCAAAAAGGGAAACATAATCACTTACATGGTTCCCAGGTATTTCTGGAACCAGGCCCTGAGAAACAGATCTACTTTGACAAGGAAGGACAAGGTTCTCATATGAGAAGGACATTCATTAATGGAAAAATAATAGCTGGAATAAGCAGGGGCAGATCCTCCTCTAGAGCCATTGGAGGGAGTGCAGCCCTTCCAACATCTCAATTTCAGACTTCTGGCTTCCAGAACTGTGGGAGAATAAATTTCAGTTGTTTAAACTGAATTTGTCGCAATTTGTTACAGCAGCCACAGGAAATTCATACAGAGGGTAAAGACTGTGCAAAGTCACTCAGCTGCTGAGAGTCTGAGACAGAATCTGAACCCCCCATAATTTTGACTCCCGAGCCTGCTCTGCACTGCTTCTTCCCTGATAGCAGAACCACTGTGGTCCCAAACCCACAGGACTCCGTTTAGGTTGTCTGAAGGTCAGACACCATTTAGGCGTCTGAAGGTAAACAGACACGAGTAACGCCGGACACAGAGCCAATCAACTCATAGTTTCCTCCCCACTAATCCCGTGACTGTGCCAACTTGTGTGTCACCAACCCACATGGTCAGACATTCTGTTACTTCCGATTTTTCCATGTGATGAATAATGTAGTAACTTTGACATATACATCTTTGCGATGCCTAAGATTTTTTTTTTACTCTTTACTATAAATTCTTGAGGAATTCTTACCATTCTTGGGAATGGAACTACGTGATCCAAGAATATAAAGTTGTTTTGTTTCATTTTTAAGACTCTGGTTACACATTACCAAATGCTCACTGAAAAGTATAGACAGTATGTCATAATGACTTTAGTAATAAGCCTGGCACCTCAGACCCATTCTTCACTCCCTGTCTCCCTCTCTTCCTCCTTCCCTCCCTCTCTTCCTCCTTCCTTCCTTCCTTCCTTCCATCTAACATTTTCTTGTAATCCACATGCCGGAATGTGCTAGGCACACCAACTCTGTAACTAAGATATTTCTTAGGACTCATGAGTCCAGGGGAAATCAATCTTTTCAGAAAAAAAACATGAATAACCTCTTTTGGCTTATCATGTGGGGTGTGGGGAGTCTGTTCCATTAGGGAATCGCCAGGAATCCGTGAATCCTGGGAACTCAATAGCCTTAAGAGATGCAGAAACTGGGCAGTGATTTAAAAACTTTGATCACTCTGTTTGTCCCCCTTGGAATCACAAATGATCATCATTAACGAAGTCACCCAACTTGCGGTATCAAACCAATGGAGAGCAGTTGATGCTGGTGTCGCTGTAGCATCCAACACATTAGGATTGGTGTTAATTTAAGATAAAGTCAAAATTATTTGGTATCATTGGTAGGAAGTTGCTTGTTTTGTTTTTTTGTGTTTTTTTTAACGAATCCGACTTGACCTGGCTCTGTAGCCCCGAATGCTTACTGTGTCTTTCCAGGTGGCTCATTCCTTGGCCGATATTTTATTTCCTATATTCATTAGAGGGCCTGATTGACACGCCAGCTTGACCTTCCAAGGTTAGAGCTGGGGTTAGAACTTGGAGCCAAGAAGCATGCTCCCATTAAGGTGCCAGTCACTCTCCTTTTTAAGGTAACCAGCTCAATTTGTAGAATACATGCCTTCAGAGATGCGTACTAACCCTGTGTCTCCTCGGGAAATCCTTCTGGCACTGATCCCTTTGAACATCCAGTGTTTCAACATAGACATGTTACCAAGAAAAGGAATATAAGCCTCTGTTCCTTCTGTCTTTTTTCTCTTTGTTAATTCCTTTTTCTTTCTCTCATCCCATTCTCATCTGCCCCTTTCTCACCTTCTTTTCTTTCTCATTTCTTTGGACTTTTTTGGTTGTGAAGATCATTACCTTGAAATTGAGAAGAGACAGCACAGAGCACTCCCACTCGGTAATAATGTGGGTGGTCAAGGACCTTCAGGATCATCGTTGGGTGGAAGGCTGCGAGAGGAGGGAGCTAAGGCCAGGATGCATGGAGGGCAGTCTCCTTCTGTTGTTCATCCTGTCTGGTGGTCTTATAACGTTTGCCTACAAATTCTTTGACATTCTCCCAATGAAAGGTAGAGCCTAATTCCACCTGCCCATCCTTGAATCTGGGCCACCCTTCCAACTAATTAGAACGTGGCACAAGAGACATTGTAGGACTTCTGAGGTTAGGTCGTAAATGATGAGCTGGCTTCTGTCTGGTTCGGTCTCACTCATGGGATGCTTACCCTGGAACGCGGCCATCGTGCCGTGAGGAGGCTCAGTCTAGCTCACGTGGAGAGAGCGCGGAGAGGCTCACGTGGAGGGGAACTGAGGCCACGTCAACCATCGGGCGTGAAGGGGACGACTGAGCCTCAGATGGTTCCAGCTTCCGGACACCGTGAAGCAGGGACACACTGCAAATTCCTGACTCACAGAATTCGTGAACAGAGTAAGTGGCTGGTTTACACCTCTAGGTTTTGGGCTAGTTTGATGCACAGATATAATAACTAGAATATGCTCTAATCGGTATTCTTGGCTAATTTTTTTGTCAGAAATTAAACCTTTGTACTTAATTAATCACTTGGATATGGTGTGGGCATATCTGAATTTAAGCAAATTTGGCTCAAACCCTTTACTTAATTTAAATAAAATAGAAGTAAATCAATGGAAATTAGTTGAGATATTCCTGACATGGCCTATTTTCTGTGGCTCTTGGATCTGTGGCAAGTAGAAGTAATTGTTTCTGGAATTCTTAGGAAGGTTTGGGAATTGTCTCCACTGGCATTGACTTCCTCCTTTCCTGAGAATTAGCGTGGTGTTTTAGCAAGAATAGAGAACTGGCATTTATTTTGTGTCATTACTGAAGTTGAGTGGGTGGCTATTCATTTTCTTCTTATCTTTTCTTCCTAGACTTTTTCAGGACTCATTCCTTTATCCCTTCCCTCTTGTTGTGGTTTTCACATTTTAATAAGAGGAAGCAGCGTTTCCCAAACTTTGTTTTTATACTACCTTCACAATTTGTCCTATTTGCTCTTCTTTTATATTATTTGGTTTAATTTATCTTTATATATACTTAGATTATTATGCACAGCTATTTATAAGGAAAGTTTTATATTACTAATGTAAATGGAAGACCCGTATCATTTGTCATAAATTAAGATATCCATAAAAATAAATATAACGAGGGACCAGCCCGGTGGCATAGCGGTTAAGTTCATGTGCTCCACTGTGGCAGCCCGGGGTTCACAGGTTTGGATCCCGGGTGCGGACCGTCACACCACTGGTCAAGCCATGCTGTGGCGGCGTCCCATATAAAGTAGAGGAAGATGGGCGCGGATGTTAGCCCAGGGCCAGTCTTCCTCAGCAAAGGGAGGAGGACTGGCAGCAGATGTTAGCTCAGGGCTGGTCTTCCTCACAAAAAAATAAATAAGTAAATATAATGAAAACAAAACAGTGGTATTAGATTCTGGTTAGATACTTAGGTTGTTAGATACTTATGATTGTCGGTGACTCTGAAATTGGAGCGTTAGGTGTTAGACACAAAGAAGCATCAAAACGAGACTCTTCTTTTTTATAATAAGTCCAAGGTTTGTCAGAGAATTGAAAAGGGGATGTTTTCCCTCCATTTATGTCGCAGGTGTAGTCTTAAGTTTACCTTCAATACTTGCATGACTATTTTGCCCATAACACCATTCCCATATTTTTAATCAGAACTTCATAAATATTAGTTGTGTTAATGAACCTATCTGTCTTTTGCACTCTTGATCTTGAGGGCTCTTGACTGACATGTCTAGTGAATGGAGCCATCTCCACACCTATCTGGGAAATATGTCAGGCCCTTGATCTAGTTAAGCTTGAGGGCAGAGCTGGTTTATATGTAACTGAGCCTGATGATTAATTTTATGTATCAACTTGACTGAGCCACAGGGCGCACAGATATTTGGTCAAACAGTACTCTGGGTGTGTCTGCGTGGGTGTTTTGGGGTGAGATTAACACTTGAATCTGTGGACTGAGTAAAGCAGATTGCCCTCCCTGGTGTGGGTGTGCTGCATCTGTTCAGTTGAAGGCCTGAATAGAGCAAAAGGCTGACCCTCTCATGAGTAAGGGAGAACTCCCCGTGCCTGACTGCTTTGAACTGGACATCAGTCTTTTCTTGTCTGGACAGAATCCACACAAGTGCCTCTTCCACAACTGGACCAGGGAGGGAATACATTCTTGTCTCCCCATGAGTCCTGTACCCACTTGCTCTCTTCCTGTTACCTCTCAATGGGTTGGCCTTCTCAATTTACCTGTCATACAACTGGTAAACTCACCTCAAGAGATTCTGGCCTTTGTTGAATTTCTTAACTCTGTGTCTTAAGGTTGAGTCACCTAGAAGGAGAGCCTGAGGCAGGGACTTGGCTGCACATGCTTTATTGAGGGAGTGTTCTTGGGAGAAACCTATAATGGGTGAGGAAAATAAGGTAGGGAATGGGAAAGGAGTCAAGAGAATATTTGATCTCAAGTGATGACTAGCTTTGACCTGATGCTCCGGGGGCTCTGGAGTTCAAATCGCACCTCAGAGCTGTCCCATCTTGAGGCCAAAGGGCCAGGCTGCTGTGCCCCCATCTCAGGCAGTCATAGGCCATCCCCCGGTGGGGGCTTGGGCAGGTGTCTTGGGCAAGATGAAGAAGGACATTAGCCAAGGATGCTTCTCCAGAGAAGGTCACAGAAGCTGGGAGGTGGTACCATGGGCACCAGCAGCCTCTGCTGCCCACTCTGTGTCACCTCTGCTCTCTCCTCACCACCTTTGATGCCTCATACTTCCACACACAGAAACAGACATGTACTCAAATTTATGATTATCCATAGCACACAATGTTTTTCATATATCTGTGGTACATTTTATTATTGCCTTAGTCACAGAAGCCCATAAAACAGATTCCAGAGCAGGGAGTAGATTTGCAGAGTGATGAGTGGGGGTCTCGAAGTTATTAAATTTACTGGGTTATATTAAAGGAGAAAAAAGGGCATAAAAATGTAGGTATCCTCAATGGCGGCCTGGTCCTTTGCTGACTCCCGTTGCTCTTCAGTGGCTGATCTCCATCTTGCAGAGACTTGCACCGCGCATTTGCAGAAGAAATGCCTGCAGGGCTGTGGAGCGCATCCTGGGTGGTTTGTCTCCAGGTCACTCTTTTCCCTCCCCTGTCCCTCTCAAAGGCCATGAGTTCCCAGTCAGTCATTTCCCTTTATCAGTATTTATTGTTTTTAATCCGTTTCCCCCATCCCGGGAGAAAGGTGCTAACGTGATTCTCTGAGTTCCAGTGTAACAGGACCTCACTGTCAGAGCCTGGCTGGGTGTGTGGCCTGAAGCAACTCATGGTGGGCTCCTAGTGACAGCTGCCAACTGCCAGAAAGTTAGAGGCTCTGCTTATGTATTTCTGAAAAACAGTTCTAATAGGTAAAAGTGACATTTTTAAGCCCTTGCGTGTGTCTGACTCATAAAAGTTCAGAAGGTTGTCGCAGAGAGAAGACTGCAGTCATTTAAAATTTCAGGAGCTGTTGGAGTTGAATAGATAATTTCCCCCCTTCCTAATGTTATATATTCAGTGGGTTCTTGCCATTGGGTGAAATAGAATCGTTGTCATTATCGCTGTTTCGTTGTTATAATAATTAGACACGAAATTGGTATTTATGTGTAACGCGTAATCTGAAGAGTCCCCCTGTGTACCACTCTGGACTTTACAAATGAAAATCTGGCTCCAGTTGTCACAATGAGATGTCACAATGTAAAGGGAGTTTTTAAATAATCAGACTTCCACTGCTTTTGGCCTATTGGCATATTAAAATATGACTACATCTCTATTTTTCTCACTTTTATTAAGTGAGTGCATGTTTGCTCAAAACAGCTGGGTATTTGTCTAGTCCTTTAACACTTCCTCACTTTTTTTTATTGTACTTCATGGTTTTGAAGCATCTTCATTGCCATAATCTCATTTGCTTCTCCTGCTGAACTGGGCAGGAGGTGAGGCGGTTGAGACCCTGCCTGTCTGACAGATGCGAATGCGGACAGAGGCCACAGTTGGGCTCAGATCAGGGCTGTCTGGTCCTAGAACCCATGCCCCTGACCACACAACCACACTGCCCTCGCCCTGAAGATCAGGAGGGAGGGAGTGGGCAGAAAATTTCCCCTAAATGTTGTCCCACTCTTTACGTTTTTGTACCCATTAGACTGTGCTATTTATTTGCCTTCATCGCTGGGACCCCCTAAATGCCACACCCTGTGTTGCTAATTTAGTCCTCCTGGCCCTGGGAAGACATAGGATGATGGGACAAAGTTCAGTGGCTGGAAGCCATGGCTTCCTGGGGACCATACTTTCTCCGTCATTGTAGTCAAGTACAGGGTTGGCATTCTATGCCATGGCTGAATCACAGAAGCTTGAAACAGGCCAACAGTACCTTCTACATCCTGGGTGACTTCCCAGCCTCACTGTGACCTCCCCAAAGCTAAGGCTGTGACTTTACTTCTGGATACTCAAGTACCTGATTCCAAAGGTGTTTGCTGAAGAAATGCTTGATCCTAAAGACCATTCTTGTGGTGGTTCAAGGAAGGATGTCTGCTTAGCTTGGTCAGAGCAAGCTGGTCATAGCGGGTGTTGGTGCCCAGACCTCCTCCTCCACACTTACCTGTGGAGGGCGTGAGAACCATGTTTAGGCATCAGTTGTTGAAGTGCCTGCTGGGTGCCGTGTGCTTTCGGAAAGCAAACTACCCATCTTCAGAAGTTCTAGGGTTCTAGAACTTCTAGTGAGTTGGATGTCAACAGGCCTGATGAACAGGGGAGTGGGATAGATGTGGAAAGATCCCTTATTACACGTGGAGAAACAGGGAATGTGTTTCGAATAATTGGGGTCAGACAAACGGGAGAATTGTGCATTTCTTGCTACACACACAGCTCAGAAAAGTTAGACAACTCACTCTTTCCAAATTGTCCCCTCAAAGGAGACACTAATCCAGGAGCTAAGCATAGAAGTGTGTCTCCCATTGTCACCACCTTCTGCCCCCTCACTGCCTCCACCCGGGGCACCTCTGCCCTCCTGCCTCCTTTGGGCTGCTCCCAAGCACGGCCAGTCTTTGCTCGGTCCCCTATGCCAGACAGTGCTACTGAGTTAGAAACCAGTTTCGTCTTCTGAGAACTCCATTTCTTAGAAAGAAGCCCCAACGCCACCATCCTGGAGTTGAAAGGACTCAGGAAGGGCTGGGGGCTCAGGGTGTGATTAAAATGCTGACATGACTCAGACAGTCATGCCTGTGTGTTTCTGTGTGAAATTACCCATCAAGGGGCTCCTGGAAGTTAAGTCCAACAGCTTCATCTGGCGCAGAGCAAATGCTGACGTGATTTGTGAAGACAGTCCTGTTAATAGTGGGTGGCAGTAGCAGTTGGCGGGGACCTTTGTACCCCAGCTGGCTGCGGAGGGGAGGGAAGACAGCCTCAGGAAACCTCTGGTGGGGCTGGCTCGGTGGCATAGTGGTTAACCTTCCGAGGCTCTCTGATGATAGAAGGCCACTGTTGAGGAGCAGGGATTCAGAGGTCCAGGTGCAGAGGGGGATTCCGCAGTGTATGGTGAATGAGAGCATGCCCCTCCTCCTGGGCGTGGGGGTGCCGTTTCATTTCTCTTAGTGCTGGAAGGGGACTTGGTGGAATTGATTTGGCAAAAGGTTAATGCGTTGTTATGGCTGCCAGTTGGCCGATTGAAGCGCTAGTAATTGGGGCAGGGGAAGCGTTTAATTTGATGCCCTGAATGCACGTCCACAAGAGCTGGTATCTTGGTTGAGGCAGTTTCTCGGTGTATGTTTGTGTGTGTGTGTGTGCATACGTGCATGTGTGCATGCACACGTTTGTGGCTCAGATATGCTCCTCCTTTACTTCTTTTACCCTCCCCTGTTATACAAGGGGTTGTCATTACCATTATCTGCCTGCTCACCACCCCCGCCCCCAACCCTCAGAGAAAACAGGACAAGAGTTTGTTTTTCTCCTATGTCATGTTATTGGAGACTGGTGCAAATACAGGTCCTTCTCGTTTATAGACCAAAGCTCTCCTAAGTGGAATGCACCCATGATGATCCATCTAGGACAAGGGTCAGCAAATCACAGCCACAGCCAAGTGTAGTCCACCACTTATTTTTATAAATAAAGTTTTATTGAAACACAGCCACACCCATTTGTTTAGGATTTCCCTAGGGCTGTGTTCACACTATAGTGGAGAGTTGAGTAGTTGACCCACCAAGCCTAGAATATTCATTGTGCTCTTTTAACAGAATTCATTTGCCAACCCCCTAGGGTTGCCAGATTTAGCAAATAAAACTACAGGATGCCCATTTAAATTTGAATTTCAAATAAATAATGAATACTTTTTTGAGAAAAAAAAATGTGTCCCAAATTTAACTGGGCGATCTGTATTTTTTTCTCGGGCTACCCCACAAGCCCTGCAGGGGACAGGGAAAGGAAACTTTGCAGCTTCTGTTTACATTTGTCTTTTATCTGAACTCATTTCAATTCTTATTTCTTTCAATGTTTTGTAATATTACATCCAGTGGTATATACGTCATTGATAGTTAAATAAGTGTACAGCTATTATGGGTTATGCTCAACATTTTAGTTTTACTGGTAGTGGTGCGCGATCAAAGCAGCTTGGAGACCAGTAGGAGAGCAGGAAAAACTCCTATTCATGTGACCGATCAGTGTTTTGGGTGTGACTTCTGGTGAAGTGTGGCGGGAGGAAAGAATGCAAATTCCAGCTCTGGCTGATCTAGTTGTTTAAACACTCTGGGTTCTGTGTCCTCGTGTGCAAAATGGAGATAATATTTCCTTCCTAGACAGCATTATTGTAAAAAACCCATTGGTGGGGCCGGCCCGGTCGCATAGTGGTTAAGTTTGCACACTCCGCGTTAGCAGCCCGGGGTTGGCAGGTTCGAATACCAGGTGCAGACATATGCACTGCTAAAATAAGCCATGCTGTGGCAGGCATCCTACATATAAAGTAGAGGAAGATAGGCACGGATGTTAGCCCAGGGCCAATCTTCCTCAGCAAGAAGAGGAGGATTGGCAACAGATGTTAGCTCAGGGCTAGTCTTCCCACCCCCCAAAAAAACAACAAAAAAACCCATTGGATATTTGTATCTACAGCGTTGACCAAAACCAATGGATATAAGAGGTGCTCTATAAATGTTCTCTTTCCTTCTACTCAAATGAGAATATATCTCTCGGGAATGGAAGGTACAGAGAGTCCCCAGAACACCGTGAGTAAACTTCCCTCAAATTGGGCCTTCTCCCTCTGACATTGTTCTGGCGACACTGTGACTCACTCGCGGGTTTAGCTGTTTGTATCTAGAGAGTCAGAGCACTCTGCCTGTGGTTTCAGTTCACATGGAGTTTGGCGACACAGTTTTGTTTTCACTTTGGTTTGTCGTGTGAGTTTCCATCCTTCATCTCTTTTGTGTCTGGTGTTCTTGTGAAACTGTGGGGATTCATTTGAAATTGTCCAGTGAACAGCTGCCATACGGCTGTCATGGTTCAGGGTAAGAGACAGGGGCCTCCCCGGCAGGGTCTCCAGTGGCCATAGCCACTTCCTGGGTGTCCCAAAGAGAGAAAGGAGAGGGCTCTGGTTTCTGGGAGAACAGAAGGGGCCTCCTTAGTGTCTCCCACGCATGAACCCCACCACCACCACACACAGTCCGCAACCACACCCCAGGTTCCTGATCAGGAAGTGAACTGTATCAGCCCCTGAAGGAGACACCCGCCTTTCTCCTTGGAGGAGACACTTGAGCATCTCTTGGTGCTGCAGTAGTCTGAAAAGCTTCCTTACTAAACAGCAAGGCAATCAGTCCCTGATTCTTATCTGTTTCCGGGACAAAGTGAAGGCTGGCAAAGGAGGGCCACTCTTCTTGCCCAGGAGGGCAAAGGATGTCTCCTCTCCCTGGATGTAAAGTGAGAAGAGGAACAAGGCCAGTTTCTCTCTTTGAGGCCAGCAGTCTCATCTTCTGTCATCATAGAAAGGCAATGGTTTTCCACCATTCATTCATTCATTCGTTCATTGACTGACAGAATTTTCCTGGGGACCTACTTTACATCACACCCTGCACAACGCATGGGGGATACCAAGATGATTAAGACTCAGTAGCTACCCTCAGGAAGCATCATTTACAGGAGAAGTCAGAAAAGGAGGAGATGTTTTTAAGGCAGTGTGATGAGTGTCGGGGCACAGGAAAGCAGTGTGTGTTTCCGATCATGGGAGAGGGGCATTTGACACAGATGCGAAGGTGGTGCTTGAACTGGGCTTTGAGGCCTAAGTAGGAGTTTGCTAAAAGAAGAATGAGTTTGGGGAAGGTCATAAGAAGCAGAAGGAACAGGGCTTATAATGCTTATAGGCTCAAGACTGCAGGGTATGTCTGAGAAGCTGCACGTGGTTTTTGGTTTTTTGTTTATGTGTTTATTTAGAGTAGCTGCAGGAGCGTTGTATGCAGAGGAGGCAAGAAGGGACCAGATTGGGAAGGGGCTGTGGGCTACACTGCATTTCTGTTACCTGAAGACGATGTGGAAAATGCGCGTTACAAAGGAGATCAAAAGTAAAATTGGCTTCTTGGCCAGAAAACCCACATGGTGACTTCACTAAAGTCATCAATTAAACAAAGAACAAAACTTACATTTTTCTCGTAGCTTTACCAGCCCCCGGTTTCCTGCCACATCCAGTCTTAATTCCTCTGCCTGATGCTCACAGCCTGTCCTGATCCGATTCCATCCCAATGCTGGCTTCCCCAGCCCCGGCTCACGGCACATACCACTTATTCGGAGCAGGCCAGTGATGCTTGCCATTTTGTTGATCAAGAAATGGGGGTCCGTGCGGTTAAAGAACTTACCTAAGGAGACAGAGCCAGTTCAGAGTGGAGTTTGGACTCGAACCTGTGTCTCTGTGTCAAAGCCAGAGCCGCTTCAGCCAGGCTCTTTCCTGGAAGAACCCAGCATTATGGCACGTGATCAGTTCCTGCTAAGTGGACTGATTGATGACAGTCAAGTCTTTTAGCAAGCTTTTGGCCGAGCTGGGCATCTCCCCCACTCCCTCCGCTGCCCCCTTCCAAAACCTGAGTTTCCAAAGCTTCACGCCATGGTTCCTTGACTTGGAGAAAAATGAGTGCATTTTTCATTCTTGTTGCCAGTCTCCCCATGTGTCACGGCCTTTATTCCCTTCTCACTCACGACCGAGCTGGGTGCTCAAATGCACAACACAGTGGGACCTCATTTTAATGGTTAGTGTTTGGGCTCACTCCACAGAGAGGGGTTTGTGGGAATCCTCTCCCTTTGCCTCTTTTACTTGGATCTGCTTGGAAATGTAACATTTTCAAGACCTTCTTGGCTCCGGGATTTTTTATTGTAAACATAAAACGTTCATTGAAACATTAAACGTTTTACAGCTGTTTTCAGCACATAAATTTTCATGGACACCCACCCCCTCACTGCCACACCCTCCTCATATAGTTCTGCTGCTGCTTCTTCTTTTTTTTTTTCCTTCAAATACTTCCAAGACCAGAGTTGAGGAGGGGGGAGCTAGATTACAGATAAAATATAACAGGCGATGTGGGTCATCCAGTTTGGAAAGGCACGTTGTATTCTAACCCAACGAGCAGTGTGCGTGTGCCAGAACCCTGCCAAGGAAAGCAAACACCCCCTGCTCCTTCCAGCCCTGACATGAGCCACTGTGAGTCCGAACCCTGTGCCAGGCATGAGGAGGCTACTGAGCAGGCCCAAAATCTGTCTCCTCTCCCAACCGGAGTTGGAGGAAGGCTGACTCTAAGAAAGCCAAAATACTCCGGAAGGCCAGCGTTAGGGTGGCGTAAGCCAGCATGTGATTTGTCGAAGGGCATCCTTCTGATTGGATAATCCATATGTGGTTTGGCTACTCGTCAAAGCAGGGCCCAGCAGAAAGCTAGCTTGGTCCAAAATGGAGCAGAATGAGGCCGGTGCTGAGAGGCCAGGGGAAGAGTGCACAGAGCAGTGGTGGTCAAAAATCTGCCAAGCTCTGACCCTGATGGGCACTCTGGATGCCCAGGGAATGCACTCCCAGTTTCCTATGGACCATGGATAACATGGGCTCTTTGGCCCTGCCAAACTGCACAGTAGCATACTGTATATTAATATTATTATTATCTTGCCTCATGGTGGGTGGGATGGACTTCCTTGCTCCTGAATTTTTGACCTTGGTTATGTGGTTTTCTGTCGCCCATGGGATATCAGCCAACGTGGCATAAGCAGAGGCTTGAAGTGTGTTTGCACAGTTGGGTTTGCCTCCTTGCACTCCTCTCATAGCCAGTGCCTCTGCAGCTTGGGCCCCAGAATGGGACACCTGAAGCAAACCTGACCCTGACTTAGAGCTCAGAGCCAAGTTCAGCCAAGCCCAATCAATATCAACCAAACCCCAACCAACCCGTAGACCAGGGAGTGAGAAAAATAAATATTTGTTATTGTGAATTATTGAGATTTCAAGCTTGTTTGTTATGCAGCAGTATTGTGGCAATAGCTGACTAAATACACCCCCCCAGTAGCTTCATGGTCCACTTAGAATAAAAATTCACATTCTCTACCAGGGTGCACATGTCCTGCAGATCCAAACCCCTGTCTGCCTCTCAGACATTATTTCATACCACCACAGGCTTGCCCAATGCCCTGCAGTCACTCTGGTCTTCTTTTTACTCCTTGGACATACAAAGCCTATACCTGCCTCAGGGCCTTTGCACGTGTTGCTTCTTTTGCCTGGGAAGAGCTATGACTGGCTCTTTCTAATCCTTCTGACTCAGTTCAAATATCACTTCCTCAGAGGCCTACCCTGACCACCCTATCTAAATAACAACAATAGCAATAACTGTAATTTTCATTTCCTCATTTATTAAGTGCTCTTTATGTGCCAGACTATGTTCTTGGCATCTCATAACAGCCCTATGAGACAGGTACTATAATTAGTCTTCCTATTGTGCCAGTGAGGTGGTGAGGCTCAGAGAGGCTTAGCAAGTTATCTGAGTTCCCCAGCTCCAAGCTGTGAGTCACATTCAGATTTGCTTCATGTGTCTCTTTCTGGGGCTCAAGCTGCAGAGGCGTTGGCTATGAGAAGAGTGCAAGGGGGCGTGCATCTGTTTCCTCCTGTGCTGCCTGTGTCTTCTTCCCTAGCCAGTGTGCCCATGAGCCTGCACAGCATCCAGGGGAGGTCCTGTGCATTCACCCAGGCAGAGTATAGACTGCGCAACACACCAGAGCTCAGTCCAGCTCTGTCTCCAGTCTGCTCCATGACCGAGGATAAGTTGCAACTCTTTCTCCCAGCCTCAGTTTCCCCATCTGTCAAAGGAGGGGCTTGTCCTTAATCTCTTGGGTCCCTCTGCAACTGAATATCCTATGGTTCTCAAAGACTGTGCAGCCGAAATAACTCTCGTTCAGGGCAGCCCTGGTGCACAGTGGCCCAGGAAGTTCCAAGTTCATCTGCACGAGAGTGTTGCACTCGGCTGGGGCTCTGAGCTCTACAGACCCTACGGGGATGACAGAAGAGTTCCCTGCCTGTCGCGCAATTCATTTGTCCTCAGACTCAACTCCTCTTCTCCTGAGCCTGATTCATTTGTTCCTGCATCTAACATTGATGCAGTGTGCCCCGTGTCCTGGGCTACATGTTGAACTCCTAAAGTACAAAGGCCACCAGACCCTGGGCAGAGTGGCCACTCAGTACATGTTTGATGAATGAATGGATGAATGAATCTTGTCTATGTCCTACAAACAGCTCATCACAAATGTCTATAAAATAGCCCCAAAGACTATATGCAAATACTCACGTTGCCCAGTGGTGGAAAGTGCTTGACTCTTTTTTGGGCAGTCATTCAATCATTTCTGTCTCCAGCACTTCCCGGGCATTCCTCCATGTCAAGCCCTGGGGATACAGAGTTAAATAAAATAGGAGAAGCTTAACCCAGCCATGCTGGCTGTAAAGTTCATCTTTTGGCTCCCTCCCACTAGTCTCATTAGGGTCTTGCCCCATCTCGGCAACAGGCCCACGTTACCGTCAGAGACCCCGGCTCTAATTACAGTATAGCCACGGTCAACATGCCCTAACCGGTGAGCAGATGGCAGCTGCATGAAATCACTGGGGGCAGATAGGAATCAACAAGGGAGATTAGGTAAGGTGCTTATTTGAGGTGCTGTCAGAGCCCGTGGCAAAAGGGTTCCCTCGGGCTTGTGGCATGCCCTCTGCAGTTATTTTTCATGCACGCTCAGATTACACCGCTCGGTGATATTACATCTGCATGCACCTTGCCCTCTGACACGGCAAACATAGATGCTGCCAAAATCCTTGTAAAGCTGTAGATCTTAAGTAGGAAGGAGCATCTTTTGGGGGAGGTGAATTGGTTTGCAAAGCAGCCTGACACATGGTCTCCGATTTCTCCTTGCAATCAAATAATTCATCTTTATACCCCTAGGGCCATGGTGAAATTCAAACCTGGACGAAACCGGGGACTATTTGTAGCATGGGATAAGAGAAATTAGCCAAGTGTATTCTAAAATTATTAATTGCTGATCACACAGCCGAGGGGTGTTTTAGGCCTTATGGGGTGGGGAGGACCAAGGCTATAGTGGCTGGCCCTCCACAACCAAGGGCTGCCTGCATGGATAAGCAGATGCAAAACAGCAATGCTTTGGGGCTGGCCCGGTGGTGTAGTGGTTAAGTTCCATGCACTCTGCTTCGACGGTACGGGTTTGCAGGTTTGGGTCCTGGGCACAGACCTCTACCACTCATCAAGCCATGCTGTGGCAGCAACCCACATAGAAAAAATAGAGGATGATTGGCATAGATGTGAGCTCAGGACTAATCTTCCTCAGCAAAAAAAAAACCCCCCAAAACAGCAATGCTTTTGTGGGTTAGCTGCTCTCTGTGTGCCATGCACCATACATAGATTACCTTTAAATCCTTATATCCACCTGCACGCAGGTAGCGGCCCCATTGTACAGATGAGGAAACAGAGCCCTAGAGAAGGTAAAATCCCTGCCCTACAGAGAGGAAGGGACAAAATTGGATTTTTAAGAGTTAAAAAACGTTGAAATGTTTAAAAATTCCACATAGACTATTGCATTAAAATGACTATTTTAATTAAAAAAAAAAAAAAGGCCAAAAACACTCAAACTCGGGTTTTTGATTCTGGTGGTAGAATATTAAATTGTAACGAAATAATTAATGTTTGGGATTTTTCTTAACATTAGGAGTACGTACAATAGTTGAGAATGTATTTATTTTAGTAGGGAAAAAATAATGGTGAGGAATACACATATGGATAATAATGGAGCATGAATTAGGCTAGAGGAAGTATTTTCTGGTCTAGTCAAGAAACAGCTAAGGAGGAAAAATTACAGATCTTAAAATAGGTGTAATATATTACATAGCTGTGAAAATGGGCCAAATAGATTGCCTCCATTAAAGTCGTATTGGATGTTCAAATCTCAGGTTACCTGGAATGCAACTGTACTTCCTATATTTAACCAGGCTTTTTATAAACTGTTCTTCTTAGCACCTCAAGCTGACAGCCACATCCTGGGTGGTTATTTAATACCAAGTTCGACTTTCCTCACTTCGAGGGTCCTCAAAATAGACAGAAGACCAGAAAGTAGCCTTTTAAAAGTCTTGCACTGTTTACAAGTCAAATGCTTTTCAGCAGAGTGATTGTGGGCGGCCCCTTTTCTTTCTTTCTTTCTTTTTTTTTTCCCCCTTTAGTTGTAAATAGACTGTCATGGGCCAAATCAAGAGAAAAATAAGACAGCGTAAGGAAAGCATTTCCAAAAGTCCTTTCCACATCTTAAAAACAAGGGAAAAAAAAAGAAAACAAAAGAAAAGAGAAAAAGGAGCAATTCTTCTCTGAAAGTCTAAGTCTCTGCATGGTGCAGCTGCAGCCTTATCCAAAAGGAGGAAGAGAAACCACTGCCCAGGTCGGCTGGTCTGTGATCTCCACTTAGTCACTGTTCCAAGCTTCGGTCCATCTGAAGGACTGAACTGCCAAACACAGAATTTTGTAGCTGTTCTGTCGCTCCTGAGAGCTGTGAGACGTGGGTGTCTCCAGGACTCTTAGCTGTGCGACCTGAAAAGAAAATTCCCATTAGGACCAGGAGGTGCCACTGGCTTTGAAAAGTGAAGGAAGGAACAGTGCTCTTTCAAACAATTGACACCACACTTTCTTCCAAAGTAGGTTTGAAGTGACTCGAAAGGGAATAGCACGGTACATATAAAAGACACTTAGACATATTTATTTTATGTTTTGAACAACATATCAGAAACTAATTACAATAAAAAATGAGATGAATATACCAGGAACATAGATAAATTATTTCTGTCAACCAGCATTAAATTTAACGAGTTTCGTAGGAGTCTGAAACAAAGAGTTCTCATTAACTTATAAAAAGAAGTATAGATGTGTGCTAACAAACCTTAATCCTGGAACATAATTCTAAGAATTTGTCAGGTAGATCCTTATTTATTAGGAAAAAAAAAGAGTCAGATAATGATAGACTATCTTAGAATAGACTTTTCTAAAGATGTCAGAATATTTTTCCATCAGTCATGCATGCCTTATATTTACCTAGAGTGTCATATTAAAACTATAAGTTAAGGAAGCCATTTCTGCAAAGAGTTAAAGAATACATAGGCCCAGTTCATTACCAAAATGCCAACATTCTGTGATTGAAAAAAAAAGGGTAAGAAATTCATGTGTTTCAGAATAAGACTAGAGGTAAAGTGGTCACCCAAATGGAAATGGATAACTGACTGGCACTCATCTCTGTCCCCTCTACATGGAGGTGGGCTGCCATAATATCTCCAAAGAAAACAACATTTTTCTTTAAAAAAGAAGGAGGAGGAGGAGGAAGACGAGGAAAAAGAGGAGAGAGCTCCAAATTCACTCAAGGAAATGAACACAAATTCTGATTTTGATTATTTAAAGCAAGTAAAGACCAAATCTTGCCAATGAGTTTTCTCAATCCGTAAAAGTAAACACCAACATCTCTTGTACAAATCTGCTATTGAGGGATTCACTTGGACACATAACTGAAAATATACGTTTAAGTAGTTGAGTGACTTGAAATATTGGTAAACATTGTATAATAGTTTTCATGTAAGTGTTGGAGAATATCAGATTAAAACAAGACTGTTCTTTCTAATATAATTTGGCTAACAAACAGCGGATTTTTAAACCCACTCCTAAATCATGATAAAAATCTGTAAGATAAACGTATTTGTCTTCTGTTTTCCCATGATAACCATCTTAGTTAACATTTATGGAGCACTTACTCTATGCTAAGGGCTTTATATACATTATCTTATTTAATTTTCATGACAGCTTTATGCAATAAGTAGTGTCCAATAAATTCAATCACATGATTATTTAAATGACCTGATAAGCCAGTCTAGCTTGCTGGCCAGGAATTCCAGGGGTCAAGCTTCCTCATCCAAATCTGTCCTGGTCCTAGCTTGGCACCACCTGGGGGCAACTGCACACTCCAGTTTAAATATCAGTGGGGATAATTCTGGGTCCTTTGGTTGACTGGTTCTTCTGGGATGGTGGCAATGATTCCAGGAATCTTCCAGGAATCTCATTTCATCAGCCAAGTGCAGTGAGCAAGAGGAATACTGGGGTCACAGGGACCATCCACTCTCGAGATTCTTCACAATTTTTCTTCATCATAGCAAGTATTATTGTAGAATTTTACTGCATTATATCCTCCATCTTACAGATGATAAAACTGTAAGAAGGCAGAGAATTGAAAGGACTTTTCCAAGATCACATGGTTTATAAGTGGCAGAGACAGAGGAATTCTGCCTAATGCAATCCAACTTATCCATCTCGAGAAGAGAGATATGCCAAGAAGGATGATTATTAAATTATCACTAATGTGAACCCTTATAATTACTCTCATAATTTTCTTTAGGCTTATCCCATAGGGCATTGTTAAGCATTATTGGATTGTGATTATAAATCAATTTGGCCAAGCGTTTCTCTTCTGCTCCGTGGCAGCTTTTTCTCTAGAGGACTTGGCCTCTGGAGAAACCGTCTTCCCTAACTTCATTTGTTGGAGATGAAGCTCTGGGAGCATCATTTCCCTTCCCAACATTCAGCCTTCCTTCAACTGTAAAGTCAACTGATGAGTGCTCAGTGAATTTTCAGGAAAGTAGATATTCAGGCTCATTTCAGACAGCCTAAGACCAATGTGCAAGTTAGTAAGTACCCATTGTCATTTTTATTGGATGGATGAATGAAGGAATAACTAGGTCATTAAGACTTTGAAGAAGCTGGCCCAGAATATGAAAGCCATAGTTTCATTGCACACAGCAATTTCTTTCTTCTCCTTTCTTGGATTCCATGTTCTGAAGGGTTTTTTTCTCTCCAAATAAATGGTCTTTATTAAATAAAAATTCATTTCTCATGTATCAACCAATGTTGCAGGCTTTGAATTTCTTCTTGGAAAGTAACTTTCCCTGCATTCCCTTTATTTTTCCCCAGCTTTATTGAGGTATAATTGACAAATAAAATTGTGTATATTTAAAGTATGCAACGTGATGATTTGATATATGTATACACTGTGGAATGATTACTACAATCAAGTTAATTAATACATCCATCACCTCACACAGTTACCTTTCTTTGTGTGTATGAGAAAGCTTAAGATCTACCCTCTTTGTAAATTTCAACTGTGTAATACAGTATTATTAACTGTGATCACCATGCTGTACATTAAATCTTCAGAGTTTATTCATTTTACAACTGAAGGTTTGTACCCTTTGACCGTCTCCCCATTTTTCCCACCCCCCAGCCCCTGACAACCACCATTCTACTCTCTGTTCCTGTGAGTTCAATTTCCTTTTTTTTTTTTTTTTTACGATTCTACATATACATGATACCATAAAGTATTTGTTTCTCTCTGTCTGGCTTATTTCACTTGTGGATGTTTTAATTATATCCAAAAGCATGGAAACAGGACATTTTAATTAGTGAGCACAGCCTTGACACAAATAAATACACTCTTTTGGTTATGTTTTTTGAAATAGGAGAAAGGAGATCTTGTCCCTCATCACCAGGGCCTCTGAGTTTGGTAGTGTGGATGAGAAGACCTCCAAGGCCTTTTCTTGTAGAGGTGAACGATCATGGCTGGGAGCTGTACTAACTCAGCCGGTGGGTAATAACTTACTCACAGTCTGTGCTGTGTCCTGCAGTGTCCCTTGTCTGCTGGGGTGATGTTGCTGTGCCCGGGGAAGGGTGCTGCCCAGAAACAGCTCACCCTTTCCACTATCAGAGGGTACGCAAGTGAAAGAGTGGCCTCTCTTTGAAGGACTTAATTCCAGGAGGTTGAGGAGAGAGTCCTAGACATTTGCCGAAGGTGATGAATGCAGTGGGTGGCCCAGGACTCCAAGTTTGGGTAAAGCAGGACTTGTCCCTGTTTGCTTGGACCATGCTTTACTGGCGTGATGGGGTCTTGTGATACTAATCATTTTAAGGCTGCGTGATGATGTGGAAGGAGCTTCAGCTAGTTCTTCATCTGGTGGCGATACTGGTGTTAGAATATCGAATACTTCCACGCTATTTGATAAACAGTCCTGCCCCAAGCCTGTCAGGTGCCCATATATCACTGGGACTCCTGAAGGAGTAATGCCTGCTTTGAGGGGGAAGAGGGTCCATGCTCCAGGGACATGACCAGTATCCATTCAGATTGCTCAGTCCCAACTGTTACATATGTCTGGTGTCATCCCTGATAAAGAATATGGGAATAATTCCCAAAACATACCTGGTTCCAGTCCTACCTCTGCCATTTAATAGCCTCGGGACCTCCAGTTACCTCCCCGAATCTATCCTTCTCTATACGAGACATGTTAATAATAATTATAACATCATGGGATTGTTCTCAGGACTAAATGATGAGAAAAACACATGCCAAGAATAACAGTTTTCTGGCATATTGTAGGTCTGTAAGGAATGGTAGCTTTTAAATTGTATGACCCAATCCCCCTGAGAGGAGAAGGCCTTGCTCATGAGCTCTTGGTCATGAGAAGTCTCAGAACTCACCCATCTTCAGCCTTCTGTTTGAAGAAGGGAAGAATGGTGGAACGTGGAGAGAGGGAGCACACGCAAAAGGACAGGGATCGTGGGAAATTTGACCTTCTAGTACGAACCACCTTGACAAATGAGAATTGTGAACACTTGCACTTTTTCACCCTTTCCAGTTGGCCCCATTGCTTAAAGTGGCAAAGTAGATGTCATGTTTGTGGACAATTTTGTTCACTTTTAAGACTCAGTTTATTTAATGTGGATTTGGAACAAAGAAAAATCAATAAAATGAGCAGCTTTGGGAGCCAGAGTGAAGGCAGTTGAGAAAGGACAGAACTCCATAGGACTCTTCAACATCATTCAGGAAGCTCTGAAGTTTACTCAGTCTGGAATTCTAAAAAAAGATTAGTTAGGCAGTAGTTTACCTTAGACCATTACGAGATGGACTTTAGCCAAAACAGACTGTCAAACCCAAGAGAAAAGTTGAGGGAAGGGATTATTTTTAGTGTTCTGAGAGAGCATTAATATTCCCAGGAGAGTTTCATTAGTCATAGGCACTTTGTACTGATTGGGTAAATTTTAGAATCTTTAACACCCCTCAGTTTCACCCTGCTTGTTAATTCATTCTTCTGTTAAACTACAGTTCAGTAACTATGGCACCTAGCTTTAAGATAGTGGACGAGGAATCAAATGTAAAGTGAGAAATGTGGCCCCAATGGTTCTCACTTCTTGGTAGTCTTCTCCTACACTGAATAGTACAGACCTGTGTAACCAAAAGGGTGTTTCAGAAATCAGAGTATGTGACTCCTGAGGCTAGGCCGTAAAAGACATAAAGGCCATAAAAGCTTTTGACTCTCTCCGGGATCACTCACTCTGGGAGAGGCCAGCTGCCATGTTGTGAGGGTGCTCAAGCAGTCCGTGGAGGAGAACTGAGGCCTCCTGCCCACAGCAGTGTGAGTGAGCCATCTTAGAGGCCAATTCTCCAGCCCTAGCCAAGCCTTGAGATGACCGCAGCCGTGGCTATGATCCTGACTGGAACTGTATTTGAGACCCTGAGCCAGAACCACCACTGGAAGCTGCTCCCCAATTTCTGACAGAAACTGTGTGAGATAACAAATGCTTATCATTCTCTCAGCCCACACAGTTTTGGGATCGTTTGTTATGCAGCAGCAGAGTGCTAATACAATTGGATAAAATTAGTAAGAAGAATCTTTAGCTGCCCATTCAGAATCCAAACTACTGGCTATGTATTCAATGCTACTTAGTTCCAAGTGAATGAAAAGTGAGTTAAATGTTGTGTGTCCTCGCTCCCCACCCCGTGTTTAGAGTGAGGTTTGCTTTGGCAAATGTGACCTTATCAGACACCATCCATTGCTTCTGGATCTCTCCCTAATCAGGCTGTGGTGTGATGTGTTGGTATGGCAAGACCATCCATTCAGAACCCTAGCTGCCTGAGCTTGTTAAGACAGCTAAATTTTACAGATAGTTGAGGTTTAACCATTTAACAATAGTTGGGTTAATCCTTTAAAAGTGCCGTATTATAAATATTTAAATATATTTTAGTGTACGTCTTTCTAAAAGCTACCACCTGCTTCCTTGCCTTCTCAGAGCACATTTTACAGCCTCGATGACTCTGGGTCTCCACTATTGTGAGGTCTGAAGGGTGGCCATGAAGACAGATGTTTGGGACAGAAACACACCGTGTGGATAAGGATGTGGATATCAGTCCCTGGGGCAGCCGTGGATGCCTCTCCATGCCGTCTCCACTGCGAGCCTGTTGGCTGGTCGCTAACCTGTTTCAGGAGGGAAAGCATAAATAACCTCACGGCCATCAGAGCTGCGGGTTGTAGTTGAGCCCCTGCTGAACCGGCCAGGCTGTTCCTTTCTAAACTTCCCTTAGTCTTCTCCCACCTTCACACTGTTCCCCTATTATTATTTAATTACCATTTAAGGTTTAATTAATATTAAAATGTATCTTTAAATCAATTCATAGCTTCATTAACTTTGTTTTAAAAGGAAATTTTCTATCACCATCATAAAGGAAAAATCAATATGATTTGCCAAAAAATAGATAAAGATACAAGTACATACCATGTAAACAAAACAATATTATTAATTCCAAGTAGCTGGTATTACCAGAGGAGATTCTACGCCCAAGCCTGTCTTCTCTTAACATAAATGGGAGACTAGCAACTTGCAGAGAGGCGTTCAAGATACGCTAAAACCAAACCAAGATTCTCTTCAATCAGAAGGATTGAACAAGACAGAAGGAATAACTATGTCACCAAAATTATTTACTATGGGGTCTGTGAGCCACTCTAATCATCTGAAGTTTGGTAGACGTGGTTACTGCCTCCGAACTGAAGCAGGCTTCCTCCAAGTGTGTTAGAGTTTGTGATGCCAGTATCTTTTGACTTAACACCATCCCAAACATCGTCTCCACAGATCTGCGTGGCAGAGAGCATCACCCATGGGTACCATCTCCTTAGCTTGTCCTTGCCTGTTCTACAGCATCTACCTTGTCTCTGCCTTTGGTTCAAATCCTCTTTCTTCTCTTCACTGGGTGACTCTGAGTAAATTGATTGACTTCTCTGAGCCCATAGATAAATAGAGATGATAATATATACTCACCAGGTTGTTGCGAGGGTCAAGAGAGATGATGTATATAAGACATTGGCGTTTGCTGTAAAGAGGATATATCTCATTTCCTTATTTGCTTTACTAACTATTTGAAGATGTTGTGTTCAAGTTTTGGGAGAGAATCTTCCCAGGCCTGCATTTTCTTTTTCAAGAAAGGAAGAGAAAGCTCCTTCTGCTGATAGAACCAGGGCCATACTTCAGGTATGTTGAGACCCCAATTCCTACCGTCTCTAGCTAGAAGTTGGAACTGGTCCTGCCATTTATGTGGGTCACTACATTCCCACTTTTGATTGAAGATGGTACAAGTTGTGTGTGGTTGCCAATGGAAGGTTCCTGGCTGATCTGAGTACGTTCTTCAGTGAGAACATGCATGATGCTTAGTGGTGATTGAAGGAAGATGCATGAACGGGTTAATTAGCTGGAACCCATTTCATGTAAATGCCAAGGTATTTTGAAGGTGGGCATGGTAGGGAAATACCAAGGTGCCAAGCTCGATGAGAAGTGAATTCCTAAGTGTGCATTGACTGTCCCTAGAGGGCCAGGCAGGGTACAGAAAATGTTCTCTGTTCCCAATGGACAGGATCTCCTTTTCCATTCTCATCTCTCTCTGTTCCTTCTTCCTTCACTGCCATTGAGGGTGGGACCCCTTATTGTAAACTAAGCGAATGAGGGTTTTGGTTTCCAAGCCTCTTACATCCTGAGTCATCCAGGAGCAACAGAGGGAGGCTGCTAACATGTCGGGCACTAACCTAGGTCCTTATTGAATCCTTACAACTAACCCTGCACAGAATTCCCATTCTATGGACAAGGAAATGGAAACTCGGGAAAGTTAAGCCACATGCCCACAGTCATCCATTTGGAGGAGGCAGAGCTGAAGTTTGAGCCTGAGACTGTATGCTCCCCTTGTTAGTTTCCTATTGCTACTGTAACAAATTACTACCAGTTTAGTGGCTTAAAACACCACAAACTGATTCTCTTACAGTTCTGGAGGTCACACATCTGAAATGAGTCTGATGGAGCTAAAATCAAGACATCGGCTGGAGTGGCTCCCTCTGGAGGCTTTAGGGGAGAATCTGTTCCTTCCGTCTTGCAGATTCTAGAGGCTGCTGGCATTTCTTGGCTCAAGGCCACATCCTTCCAATCTCTGCTTCCATTGTTGCGTCTCCTTCTCTGACTCGGACCCTTGTGATTACATTGGACCCACCTGGATTATTCAGGATAATCTCTGCACCTCAAGATCCTTAACTTCATGACATCTACAAAGTCCCTTTTGCCATGTAAAGTATATTCATAGGTTCTGGGGATTAGGACATGGACACCTTTGTGGGGGGGTATTATTCAACCTAATACACTCCTCCCAATCTCACAGTCAGGAGGGGATGCCCACCATGGACTGGGGGTTTTGTGTCTGCGTCTTATGTCCCCTCCAAGAACAGATACGTGCCCTTGTCTTGGCCAAGAGCCAAGATCTTGGATTCAGGGTCAGAAGGCTCGTCTCAAACTCCCAGTTTCAGGGGACACAGTTGGCCTAGCGTGGGATGTGAGAGTCTTTGAGGCACGGTACCTCACGTGCATGGAGTACACGACGGGCTACTGACAGTACGGGGTTATTTCTTGTTCTGTTCTTATAACAGTTATTACATTTTCTTTTCTGTTCCAAAAAGGTTTTCAACTGCATTTATTACATCGTCACCCAAGAGGTTAACGGATTCGTCTTTTCCAGACTTGGTTCGTAATGGGGCATTAGCAGACCGGGTCAGAAAGAGCAGCATTCCGGAAGTTTGATCTGCTTGTCTTTATTAATCTGTTTGGATTTCCTTGGCCCGTTTCCCCACAAATTTAAAAGACCCAATGAGTTTTCAGTGAGAACTCTTTAGCATTTAAATTTTTCATTTAGTTTTGTTTGCTTGTCTAACGCCCTCTCAGCTCCCAGACCAACAAACACGGCGCTCGTCGTCAGGGAGAAATCTGCATTGGCTAAATCTGTGGTCGTTCTCTTGCTTTTCTCTCTCCACTCAGCTACCCCAACAGTTTCTCTGTGGTTTGTGGTGGGCTTGCTGTTCTTGACCTCAGGACTCTCACGGGTGTGGACGAGATTGGTTTGTTTGGAACGGCTGACACACTTGTGTTCCTTGTGACATCTGGGTCACCCTTGTTTAGTCTGACAAGAAAAGCTGAAGGCCTCCTTGGGTTTTGGAAATCTTGTTTGTTGCACCACAAGGTCGTCTTCAAAATCCCACCTTCGTTGTTGTATTTAGGTATTAACCCCCTTGGTATGAGGAGAAAGATAATAGTCAACAAGTTAGGGAGAAAAATCATGCAATAAAGCCAGCCCAAGGTACGTAACTTAAAACTAGGTCATTACTGCTTTATTTCCATCTGTGTGTGTGTGTGTGTGTGTGTGTGTGTGTGTGTGTGTGTGTGTGTGTGACATATACAGAGACAAAAGACAATTTAGGAAAGATTCAAGAAACCCTTCATGAGGAAGGTAAACCAATAAATAAATATTGAGAAAATTTCTCAGATTAAAGAAATGTCTCTCCTATTTGGTGTCAAATCTGCTGGCCTTTTCACTCAAGTTATGTGATTTAATCCGCACAATAAGTGCAAGGCAAGTCCAGTTGTTCCCATTTTATAGATCAGGAATCTGAGGCCAAAAGCAGTGAATTGATTTGCCCAAGATCACAGAGTCAGGAACTTTTCCAGCCAAGAGCCAAGGGCAGCTCTGTCACTGGACTCTCCTCTCTCATCTCCCCCGGATACTCCAAGCCTGGTCCATGGAGCACCAGCATCAGCATATCCTGGGAGCTTGTTGGAAATGCAGAATCTCAGGCTGACCCAGACCTGCTGAGTCAGAATCCGCGTTTTAACAAAATCTCCAGTGACTTGTGTGCACATTATGGTTTAAGAATAGCTGTTTGCCTCTACCCCTACTCCAGCCGAGTAGAGCGTTCCTTATGCATTAAGCCTCTAGACCCAGCCCCTGTCATGAGAAACTCGGAGCATAGGGCAGCAGACCACCAACTTTGTGGGAGTGGCAGTGCAGTAATAACAGTAGTCAGAGGGTGTTCAGAGAGCACAGAGGAGGGCCGGTTTACCAGGAAGACTATCTGGGAGCTTATTCCTAACCTGAGTGGGAGGCAGTAATTCACTGTGGTTGAGAACAGCAGCTCTGGATTCGTACTGTCTGGTTTCAAGTCCTGGTTCTGCCACTTCCAGCTGTGTGATGTGGGACAAATTACTTAACCTATCTGGGCCTCAGTTTCTGTATCAGTTTCTCTATCTGCACAACAAGCAAGTACTATTTGGTTCTGGGGGATCATAATAGTATCTGCTGGTTGTGCAGATTAAATGAAATGATACTTATGAGGAACCCAACACAATAGCTGACATTCAGCTTAATATATGTTAATTATTATTGAAGGCTGAGTTTACAACAAACAACAACAACAAAAGCCCAGGAAAGATTTTTCAGGCAGGGGGGACCAGATGAACAATAGCTCTCCAAATGCAGAAGCACACCTGAGTGTGACATCTGGGAAACACAATGGGACATTTTCATTCCATTAAAGGAGATATTTCCTGAACCAGTTCTCTGTGCCAAGCACTATTCTAGACTCTGAGGATATGAAACTGAATTTACAAAAACAGTTCCTACACCTGAAGGTGGCACAGTCAGCGGCCAGAAAGCTGTTGGTCATCTGACATTATTCATGTTAATTACGAAGCTACACATGTCCCTCTAAGTACTGCTTTAGCTGCATCCCACCCATTTTGGTATGCTGTATTTTCCTTCTCAGTCATTCAAAATATTTCCTGTGCAATTTCTTCTTTTACCTTCACATGTTTATTGTAGCATTTACTCATTTCTGTTCAGTCCAGCCAACACTCATGAATTTCTGCAATGCATCAGGCAGTGACCTAGGCACAGCTTTGGACCTCAAGCAGTTGATAGTCCAAAGAGGCATCCACCATCTAGGTGAGGGAGACAGACATGAACACAACTTTTTACATCGAGCAAAAGAAATCTCTGTTCCCAGTCTCTCAACCCCAGTTTCTCTTACTCCCAAGGTGTTTTTGACTGCTCGATTGCTGCCTTTGAAGCAAAGCCTGTCCTGGTCACCACTATATTCCCAGCACCTAGCTCAGTGGCCTGCACATACTGGGAAATTATTAAGTGTTTGTTCAACAAAGTTGTTCTTTGGTATCCATGCATTTTGTCCCAGTTCTTTTGGTTATTCTCTAAAGCCATCTGATTTTGACTAATTTCTCTAATATTCAGTTAAGATATAGCCAAATCATATTTGTTAGCATAATGGAGCTATCTCTCCTCTTTCTAATTGTTCTGTTTGGTGAGTTCGTATGGGATTGTGCAGACCCCGGCACCCCAAGACTCTTGTCTGTTTCCTTTACCGCCTTTGAGCCAGAGAACCCCGTCTCTCTCTCTCTGCCTTCCATCCGTTGTGGGCTGGGATGTATGTTTGGGCCTCTGCCCAGATCGTACTTGGAGTGGCACCAGCTGCACAGGATATGTGAAATATTTGCTCTGAGGGATCCAGAAGTGGCGATCTGAGTAGGATCAGCTGGTGCTCCAGGATAAAAATCATTTCACTGTCTCTGCTGAAAAGTCGCTATGCTTCTCCCGCACTCAGCAGTTTATGGGGTGCCATATTGTCTTCAGTCTTCCGGCAATCGCCTGTTTCGAAATATGGCCCGGTGTTGTTAAATAGCTCCACATTCCTGCCAGAAAGAGTTGCTTCCATGGGGAGGGGAGCCGCCTCCCAGTCCAGCCAGCATTGCCTTTCAGTCAACATATCAGAACTTGGCAAGTCCCGATTCCTCTGGGAGCTTGACCTGAGATGCCTGCTCCTCCAGCCTCACTTGGCAGGCATTTTATCCTCTTGGTGGAGGGGAGTTTGTTGTTCTGGGGCGAGGCCTCTTCTGGGAGTGGGTTGGAGGATCACACTGTTTCTATCCAAACCAATTACCTACTTCTCCAGAAACTGCATCCTCTTCTTCCTGATTCTTGTATTGACATTCCTTCCTTCTGTCCTTCATCCATTTACTCAATCACATGTGCAGTATAGGATGGTGGATAACATGCTGCTGTTTTGATTCCTGGATCCCCCAGATTACCTACGGTAACCTTGGACAAGTGCTTGAGTCTCTGCAAGCCTCAGTTTCCTCATCTATAGAATGGGTGCAAGACTAGTACCTACCCCCTGAAGTCATGAGGATCGGATGAGGTGATGTCTGCAAAGAGCTTCACATAGTGTTGGGAATGTGGTCAACATTCTACCTGTGTCTGGTCTCTTGCTGTTCTTCACAGCTAGCATTTATTGGGCTTACTACGGGTATAGCAGCGTTCTTAAAGAATTCGCTTTCACAAATGCAAGTGTTTAAGTATCTCAATTGTACCTTTAGAGCATAGATATCTGCTTACTGAGATCTATAAACACTGAAGGTTCTAAGTAAGAGTTGGGTCACTGCAAAAGGGAGCTTTAGTGAATTCCCTGGCAGTTGAGCCAAGGAGGGACTGACATGGAGAGAAACCAGAGGCAAAAAAATAACCACCTCTGTATAGGAAACCATCCCCCTCTTCCAACCCTGACCTGGGATGGTGGAGCCAAAGGGGACGGGGGGGGCAGCATGGAGGTGAGAGGTATCATGGAAGGAAACATTTACCTGACTTGGGTACTGGTGGGCTGTAAGTAGTGAGGAGTGATTGGGAGTCCCAACGATTTGAAGGTATGACAAAAGTATGACTAGGGCCAAGAACCCCTCCCTGGGGGAATCCAGCTGGAGAGGTGCAAGTCTGCACAGGAGAGGTTAACAGAGTACAGGCACAAGGTTCCCTGAGCAGCTCCAAAGGGGTGGGATAGGGAGCGGGTGCTCTGTGGTCGGAGATCCAGGAGCCTTGTAGTCTGGACCAGGCTGGGAGGACCATTTGGAGGGAGCATCTCAGAGGTACGTAGGAAACCCCTTGGAATAAGTGCTCAGGTTTCTCAGCAACGCAACCCTAAGAACCCCTTCACAGGCATCAGAATCACCTGGAGAATTATTGGTGCACTGATTCCTGGGCCCTGCCCCCAGAGATTCTGATTCAGAAGGGGCCCACACATTGCATTTCTGACCAGTTTCTGGGTGATGTTGAGCTGCTGGTCCCGTGGAACACACTGTGGACAGTGCTGCCCTAGATCATATGCCATCGCAGCCCCTTGGATGCTCCTGCTGTGCCCACACAAGGGGGCATAGGGATGGCGTGTGGTGCTGTGGCTTCCCTGGAACTGCCTGTCGGGCCTCTTCCATTGGTCCCACTGGTCTTTGCAGGTTTTTTTATCCCTACCCTGCATGGAGCTCTCTTTGCTGGTCACCAGGTGGGGATTTTTTTTTTCTTGTTGTTGTTCAGACCTTTCCTCTCTCGAGGACTTGTCATGTGAGCCCTTCCATTGTGGGTAACGACTGTGGCTAAGAGGTTGCATGTGCACCCAGACCCTGTCCGCTGGCGGTTTGTGGGATGGGTGCTGTCTGGGTCGGGCTCCACATGCCGGGCACAGGAGATTAGATGACTCCATGCCTGTCCCCAGGCTATTTCCAAACTATTCCAAAGAGGCTATTTCTCAGCTATTCTAAAAAGGATTCCATTAGATAACCTTGAATCACTCAGGACTGGCGGAAAGCCCCACTCCTCTTCATCCCTCCCAGATATTTGCCAACCTTACTAAAATGTGCACAGGTGTCCTGGATGAGCTGTCTCCATACTCTTAAGATGAAGAATCCAGTTCATCAACTCTGTTAGAGTTGTTTGTAAAATGAGAGTAAACAGGCCCAGAGCAAGGGCCTGGTGAACTCTCCTGTGAGACAGTATGTGGATTTTAGTGTGTGCAGCATCCTTTCTTTTTATTGTGGTAAAATATACGTAATATAATATTTATCCTTTTAACCATTTGTAAGTGTATGAATCAGAGGCATTAAATACATTTACGGTGTTGTATAACCACTGTCTATACCTAAAGCTTTTTCATCCTCCCAAGCATAAACACTGTACCCATTAAACAATAAGCCCCCTTCCCCATTCCCTGCAGCCTCAGTAACATCTATTCTACTTTCTGCTTCTATGAATTTGCCTATTCTGGGTATCTCATGTAAGTGGAATCATACAATATTTGTCCTTCTGTGTCTATTTTATTTCACCAAGCATAGTGTTTTCGAGGTCTAACCATATTTTAGCATATATCAAAATTTCATTCCTTTTCATGGCTAAATAATATTCCATTGTGTACATAGACCATGTTTTGTTTATCCATTCATCTATCGATGGATACTTGGGTCCATCCTACCTATGGGCTATTGTGAATAATGCTGCTATTAACATTATTGTACAAATATCTGTTTGTGCCTCTGCTTTCAATTCTTTGGGATATTTACCTAGAAGTGAAATTGCTGGGTCACATGGTACTTTTAGGTCTAACCTTTAGAAAAACTACCAAATTGTTTTCCATAGCTGTTGTACCATTTTACATTCCCACCAGCAGGACATTCTCCACATCCTCTCCAACGCTTGTTGTTTTCTATTTTTGTTTTTTTATAAAAGCCATCCTAGAAGGTGATATCTTATTGTGCTTTTGACTTGCATTTCTGTAATGACTAATGATGTCGAGCATCTTTTCATGTGCTTGTTGGCCATTTGTCTATCTCCTTTGGAGAAAGTGACATCCATTTTGACACTCAGATGCCTTTTTACTCTTGCTTTCTTTTGGTTCATGGCTACATTCCAGCACCATGAGTTTCTACTGTGCTAATTTCTTCTAGTACTGTTTAGAATTTGAGGAAAAAAGAAAACAGTAATTGAAATAGACAGTTGTTATTTACATCAGAGGGTTGGTATTAAATACCCTTGTGTTCTTTCATTAACTGTATTATATGCTTATTATGTGTTTTACTAGGTAATCGTAATTCTTGGCTTTGGGATTTTGTAGCTTTCTTCTTGGTTTATTTTGTAAGCAGACAAGTATGGCCAGTATGATTCTGAAGCAACTGGGCCACAGTAGAAAAACAGCTGAAGGAGAATGAAATTGTAAGCAAACCAAAAAATGATAGATGAGTCAAAAAGGAAAAAAAAAAATCCTTTAGAGCTTTCTAATCTCCAAATAGTTTTTCTTTATAATTTTCTGAGGTTATGAAATTAACTCAGTAGATTAGAGTATAGTTCATCACTCTAATTGCTGAGCATTTTAATTATCGGGCACGTTTTATGCTTTCGTGAAATGCTCATCTCACAGCCTACTGGTAGATCTTTTTGTATAATGAGAAAGTGAATATTCACACCAGAAATTAGGTGCTGACCCACACAGGGCTCTCCAATCAAAGAGAAAGGAGAAGGCAACCCACCGCCATCAGCGCGAGCAGGAAACGAGCTGCACCGTGGTGTAGGTGAGGCTGACTGTTTCCATTCTGTTTTGATCGCCAGAATGACAACAAGCACCAGAAGTTCCAGGTTTGGTCCAAAGATGCTTTCTTTCCTCTTTCTGCCTCTACTCATGTTGTTGTTGCTATTTTTCTCCAACAGAGTCATGGGGCAGGCCCAGGCTTTTGGCTCTGGCATTTGACAGTGAGGTATTTCAATATTCCAGAGAGTTGGTGGAAGGATGGAAAGAGTTAAATGGAGTCATGTAAGGGCTTCAAGAAGATGAACAGATGACTATTTCATGAGTGTTTACTGTACACCCGGTGCTGTTATAGACCACCTAATGCCACATGGAGTTGGGGTCACCATCCGTCCATCCATCCTCCCTCCTTTCTTCTCTCCTTCTTCCTTCCTTCCCTCTTTCCTTCCTTCCTTCTTACTCACCTACCTACCAAGATTTATCAAGTGCCTTAACATGTCAAACACAAGTAGTAAACAAACCAGTAAATACAAAGTTGTTAGTAAAGTGGTGAACACAGCAAAGTCCTTGCTTGCATGCTGCTGCCGTATCAGTCAGGTTTCAATCAGGAGACAGAAACTGCACAGTGATGTTAACAGGGAAAGTTTAATGTAAACCTTGATTAACTACAGGACGTCTACTAAGGGAGTACAGATTTGGGGGCAGCCACTTCCCCGAGGGCTGAGGCAGCACACCCAAGGAAGCAACAAATCAGGAAGAGGGGCCCCCACTCCCCAAGACTGGCATCGAGCCTGCCATGGTCCATTGGATGGCAGAGAAATTTTCGCTGAGGCCATGTGCACGTGGGACTTGCTGGGAAGCCTTTCTCCATGGTGCTGTCTATGGGAGTTGCCCTACCATGGAAGTCACTGGAAATCTGCTGGTGGGGGTGGTGTGCTGGGAAGTTGCCCTGGGGGTGGGGGTGGGGGTGGCAGGAATAAGCTGCCCACAGGGAGGTGCCTCCAGAGAGGGACCTAGAACCGGCTCCTCCAGTGTCCCTCCAGCGCCCTCTACTGACAAAGCCTTACATGGTACCCTGTGGTGAGGGGGAACCGTTCCCCATCTCAATGGGCAATGGTAGGTGGGTTTGGCGCTGAGAGGTAATCTATGAAGGATGGCACAGATGCTAATAAGTGCTTTGGGAAAATAAATAGCACAGGATAAGGAATGTTAGGTGTGCCATATTATAGAGAATGTTCGGGGAAGGCCTCTCTGGAAAGGTGATGTTGGAGCAGAGACCCGAGGAAGTGATAAGCTGGTGGCAGAGCGTCCCAGACGCAGGGCACAGCAGCTGCAAAGGCCTTGGGGTCAGAGCTGCTGTGGCACATTTGAAGAACAACAAGGAAGCCAGCTGCAGCACAGTGAGTAGGGGTGAGGGGATGAGAGGATGCCTGAGAAATAGCCTTTGGCCAGAGCGTGCATGCTAAGAGAGATGGGAAGCCGTTTAGAGTCTTGAGCAGAGATGTGCCGTGAACTGGCTTGCACTTCTATAGGATCGCTCTGGCTGCAGTGTTGGGAGTAGATTGGGGAGGGGTGAGGACTGGAGCAGGGACCCTAGTGAGGAAGCTCCTGCAGTTATCCAGGGAACAGATGATGGTGGCTCGCGCGAGGGAGGTAGCAATGGCAGGGGTGAGAAGTGGTCAGAGGCTGGCTCCAGCTTGAGAGCAGCTTTTCTGATGGGTTAGAAGTGGAACAGAGAGAGAGAGAAAGGAGTCCAGGATGTTGGTAAGATCTTGGCCTTGACAACTGAATGAATGTGTTGCCACCAAAACCTTTGTTTGAAGAACCTCAGTGTCCAGCATAAATGTGTGTTCAAAAGTGGTCACCATTCTGTTTGGGGTGATGAAAGTTTTGGAAATACGTAGTGGTGATGTTTGCACAACATTGTGTGTGTAACTAGTGCCACTGAATTGTGCACTTAAAAATGGTTAAAATGTCAAACTTTATATTACATATATAATCACAATTTAAAAATCTATGATAAAAGAATATTACAGAAACTATGCTATTACCTTCTCAGTGCATCTTATCAAGGGATTAATAGTGTACATGTGTCTACTCTAATCTTGATCACTTGGTCAATGTGATGTCTGCTGGGTCCTCCCCTGTAAAGATACTATCTTTCTCTTTGTAGGCAATAAACACTTTGGAGGAGATTTTACCAAAAAAGCGGTGACTATTATCACCAGCATGGCTACCTCAGGCTCACTCCAGGCTTCTGACAGCTGAGACTTAGGCTTGTTTGTAGCCCATTTTGCAGATGGGAAACAGAGACTCAATGAAATTAGGTGACTTGCTAAAGGTGGTAGAGCTGGTGAGTGGCTAGACTGTAAACTCCTTGAGGGCAGGGGTCTTTGACGGCTGTGTTCACCAGTGCGTATACCAAACGCCCAGCGCAGTGCCTGCACATGCATTAGGCACTCAGTAGATGTGTGTTATGTGCATAAGATGGAGCCTGGATATACATTTGTGACTCCACATCTCCGGTTCTTTCTTCTACAACTTCTGCCTCTGGCTCCTCGTCTGTCATGAATTAGCACCGCCCATCCCTAAGATTTCAGGAATGTCCAGCTGCTTCCTAGCATGGAATGAAGGGTCCCATGGCCCCACCCATGACAAAGTCATCGGCCGCAGACAGACAGCAGAGTTGGCTCTCCCAGTGACGTTTCTCCCCCATTGAAAACAATGGGCCAGCGGGGTACTTGGTCCTTCATGTTAGCTGGAGTTTTCTGCTGCGGTGTTTATGGGAAAATGCTGTTGCTATTCTTAGCCTGCTGGTGGTTCTCACTTATTCATAGCTCTGCGAATGTGGGTGGAATGAGAAGTTATAATAGAGTGCAGGTGCCTCTCATTGTTTTCCGCTACTCGCTGGATAGTGTTTATTAAAAAGGAAATCACAGTGGTGTGTCTGGAGCTGAAGTCTGAACAAATAACCCAAAAGGAGGAGTCCCAGGAAGGTGGGCAGCAGGCGACAAACAATGAAAAGCAAAAACAAGTTTGAGCTAATTGGGATCAGGCCATACTTTGCATGTGAATTGGGAACAGGGAGCTCGGCTGCAAAATAATTATTGTATCCAACCTTTGTGGGCACACCTCACACACTTTTACGGATGATCCAGAATTTGAATTTAACACATTTTACCCAGGCCGTACACGGAATTTGAAAATATGATTCTGAAAGTGTGTGGTTGAAATGAGACCCTTTCAGAATGAATAAAATTGCACATGGGTGTGTTGGTGTCTACACACACATCGCACTTAATTTCTTCCTGTCCCTTGAAAGAAGCCATTCCAAGTCCTCTGGAAAGAAAGGCTGGAGACTTTAGCTCAAAATGAGTTCTGAATTCTGATAGGCATTGAAATCCATGTTGCCCTGTCTCCTGTAAGTTCTTTGGTCTGTTCCTTGAAAGACAATTGTGTGTGTGTATGTGTACGCACATGCACGTGCACACGTGCCATAGAAAAAAGCAATTCCTGGCTCACGTGCCTTGTTCTGGACCGTGAGGTACCCCCAGGAGGCAGTGCCTCCTATCACACGGACACTCAACAAATCTATTCCCTCATTCAGCAAATATTTACTGCAGAGTACAAAGATAAATTGGATGTCACCCTTGCCTGTAAGCACTCATGGTCTTGAGAAGGAGACAGACCCCTGTACAACTACATAGGATGCCGGGGTCGTGTGCTCAAGTGGGCACTGGAGCAGAACGTGGGGAGATCAATGCCTTCAGCCCTGATGGGAGTTAGGGAAGACTTCACGTAGGTGGCCACATTCCAAGCACACCAGGAAGAGAAATGGATTTTTCTTCCAATCAGAGAAGGGAGCAAAGGGGCTTTCCAGGCAGTGACACAAGCCTGAGCCTGCTCGGGGAACCTGAATACATGTGACACATCCGGGGGACAACACATCGTCCCTCACAGCTAGTGTATCAGGCCCCTGCTGGGAGAGAAGCTCCAGGTGAGACTGGAAAGAAGTAAGCTGGGCAGGTGGTGAGTGACATCACAGCCCTCGCCCGCGACCAGGGGGAGTCATCTCAGGCTTCGGGGAAGAGGAGTGACATGATCGCCAATTTCCTCCGTCAAACATGGTCATATTTTTGGAAGTGTCGGTTCTTGAAATACCTCAATTCCTCCTGCCTCCCTGGCTCCTTGCCTCTCTCCTGCCTATTCAGTGAACTGAAAGATATCAGAACTATATTCAGCCCTCTCCAGTAATATCACGAAACAAAAATATCTCGTGGGTTTGCAACTCCTGAGTGTTTTGACTATTCACAGCAAAGCCTTTGAGAGCTGCAGTGTGTCGTCCCCCCATGGAGTTCTTTGTCAGCTTTTTGATGAGTAAACCTGGGCCTGACTCTTACCCCAAAGTAATGTTCTTTTGTATCTTGTCTGCTCCAAGAATTGAAATACCCAGACTCATTCCTCATCTCTTGTTGAAACAGAGAAGTCACTGCGGCACGCCCCTGGGGGTCAGGGACATATACAGGTTCTGAGACTGCTCATGCCTTCTACAACCTTGGAGGGCACGGCTTATAATCCCCAGCCCACCCTGCCCTGCTCCAATGAGGATGAAAGATTCTTTTTACGGATTGGACATGAGTTTTAGCAATATGGCACCGTCAGTGCTTCGCATAGCGAGTTGGTGCCCATTGAATGGGGGTATTATTATAATCATCATTAGTGTCATTACCCTAATGGTTTTCTTTTTCCTCCTCCTCTCTAGCTTTTGTTTCCTTTAGTCAATGGAGCGTTGGCATTTGGTCCACTACTTTCCACTGAACCATGAGTGGATGGGCCCCTCCCCTTTATCCTGGTCTTATTGGGCATTGGTAAATAACACCATGACCCTCTTCAGGAGTCTGAGTCCTTCTGAGTCAAGGTCAGTGGTAGCCATCACTACTCTAATCACTGGACCATGTGATGACACTCATTAGTTTCCTATTTATTTTTTGCTGGAGGACCCAGCTGTGCCCTATAGATGGTCTTGGGCCTATAGGAGAACATCATGGCTAATTTGGAAAACCTTAATCCAACTTCCAATCTGATGTGAAACTGTGAAGTAAAAGGGATGGGAGAATGAAGAGCTTGGAGTGGTGACTTCAAAGAAATGATCCAGCACGATTCCTCCATGTCTTCTCCAGAAGCAACCTATGTGTGTAAGACTTGTGGGCGAGCCACAGTAGGGCAGACTGAGTCTGCTTGGCTCTCACGAGACAGGACACACAGTGGTTGGGACCCTGGCCTCCAGGGCCATGCCTCCCTGGGTTGAGTCCCGGCTCTGACACTTACTCTGTGACCTGTGGCAATTCATACCTCCTGCTCCTCAGTTGTCTCATCTGTAAAATGGGTATTCCGGTAGTTATTATGAGAATTAAATATGATGATACACAAACAATACCTGGCCAATAATCCTTAGGAAAGCTGAGCACATTACCCATTTAGAACCTGTGGTATGTGCTGTGCTAAGAAGTGTAATCTTTGCAAAGTGAATAGATTTGGAGTCAGTGTGGATGCTTACCTCTCACCAAATGCTATTTTATGCAGCGTGTGTGTTTTCAAATTTTACATGAAATTTTAAGGTCGATTTGAAGAAAATAAGGAAAATTGGGAATGAAGGTAAGGTTAGGAAAGTCTCAGTGAGTACGCTGTAAGGATGATTGTTTCTGAGTTTCGACCCCAGCACACGGTCCATCAGGCCGCAGTTCACCCTCCCTCCTCCTTCCCTTCCTTCCTGCTTAGGAAACGTTGACACTGATTCTATACCTTTCTGTGCCAGCTCTGTCCAACAGGACTTTCTGCAATGACACAAATGCTGCGTCTTTGTTGTCCGATCCCGTAGGTACGTGTTGCTACTGCACACTTGCCACGTGGCTGGTGTGACTGGGGGACTGAATTTTTAATTTAATGTAAATAATTTAAATAACCACATGTGGCTAGTGACTGTCATTTAGGGCAGCACAGTTGAGGCACTGGAAATACAGACATAAAAAGATAGTGTGCCTGCCCATAAGGAACTCCTGGTCATCCTGGGAGCCAGCCACTTACATGGACGGTCAGAGCGTGGTCTGAAAGGCGTTCACCTGGAGACATGTTTGAGGTGCTGAGAAAGCAAGACAAAGTAGTACCTAATTTTGCCAGAATAGTCGAGGACAACTTCACAGAAGACTCTCTAGCACAGCGTGCTGGCCTGTCCCTTAGGACCTCGAGTGGGGAGAGAGTCAGCATTTTGCCAGATGCTGGAACAAACACTCTCCATAGTCGCTGTCACATTTGACCATCATTGCTATTGCCACCCATTCCACAGACGGGAAGTCTGAGGTTCAGATTGGTGACTGCCCCTGCTCAGCTTAGGTTATAGTTAAGTCAAGTAAATGACTCCCCAGCCACACCAGGCAGCCTATTTCCTAATTTACCCTCTCGACCCTCCATCTCCGTTGTTGGATTCCTTCCAATATTCTGGTGATTGGTAGCCGCTGATACGCCCCATCCCTCCGCACTCTGATTAAAGCCAGATTTCACGTAATCGGCTTGCCACTCGGCAAGGAATGAGGTGACAGTGGGACCACAAACTAATAAATATGCCGGTATTTACATAATGTAGGACCTCAGCGTGATTGATGTGTGTGTTGTTGACGAGGGTGTCACATGTTCAGGCTCTGATCCTCGTCTTGGTATGACTGTGAGGACGGGGCCAAGTCATTTCACAATTTGGGTGAGTGTTCCAAGCTTCTCAGAAGACCAACGCAATAGAAATTCAAGGTATGAAATTCAAGGTGTGGTCTCAGAGTCATTTTATTTAACAACTTCTAGGCTGTGTTTTCTCAATATGTAAAATGAGAACATCACTCACCATCTACTTCCCTCCTGTTTGAGTGTTCAAGGAAAGCTTACAGGTTGGTTTGAAGGAAGACTTCTCTTGAGAAACTATACAACCAAGGGCATTGCTTTTTGCAGCCCTGAGCCAGTTCTGTCCTGTTCATTGAAAGGTAACCGTATTCACTGGCTCATAAACCCCTGGCATCTCTTCGTAGTTCCAGGTTAGTTCTTCCAAGAAACACCCACGTTGACCCAGCAGCGTCCAGTTCCCCACAAGGTGGCACTTGACAGGGATATGATGTCCCCCCTTGGCAGCCAACCTGTTTGATTCATTCCAAACCCTGCTTCAGATCTCTAGCTATTTTAGAGATTTGACAGGTCTGCATTAAACCAGTGAGCTCAATCTGCTTGTGGGATATTATCCCTGGAAGGGATTCACAGAGATCACAGTATCACCTAAAATTATCTCTTCTCCATATCCCATCATTGGGAAACACCAGTGTGGCTCCAACCCATCTCATTTTCTCAAATGAGACATTAAGGCCCAGAAAAGGGTGTTGCTGCTCCTGCTGAGGGGGGCTAACATTAGTTGCTTGCTCTGTTCAAGGCTCCATGCTCAGCACTTTGCATAGATCTTTTAATCCTCCCAAGTCTATGAATAGGGTGTATTATTATTTCCATTTTAAGGATGAGGAAACCAAAGCTCAGAGAATTTTGGCAGATAGCCTTAGTTCACACGGCTAGAACATGATGGAACTGGGGATCACACACAGTCAGTCTGACTCAGGAGTTTGTTCTCCTAACCAGGATGTAAGAGACATTCTTGTGCCGCATAGCAAGTTGGTGGCAGAGGTGGGGGCTAGACTGAGGCTCTCATTTGGTGCCACCTCTGGCCCCACGGAATGAAGGGGAAGGAGAAGGGCCTTTGGAACTGGGTGGGTATACAGTTTTATTTCTTCCAGCCCTACCCTTCCTGCTATAGATTAAAACAGAGGCTCTGGATTGCAGCCACAAAGCAATAATGAGAAGCCACTGGACCAAGCCTCTGTGAGTCTAACTGTGTGTCCTCGATGTCGGTATCTGTGGAACATAGTGGCAGGATCCAGTAGGAGTTCAATACGTGGTTTTTTTGGTGGTTGAAATGAACTAATGATGTGACCAGTGTTCCTGGTACTTCATGTCCCTGTCAGGCTCCTGGGTCCTGGGTCCTACAGCCTGGGGCAACACTCTTTTCACCTGGGCTTCCTCCCCTCCAGCCCTCTGGCTGGTGAAGTCTGTTGGGGCTCTCTTCCCCTCCCCAGACAAGACCCACAACATTCTTCTCTTTCCATCTCTGGAGGCTGGGGAGCAGGGGAGGGGATCCAAAGAGGACTTGTCTTCCCCAGCTTCAGATGCTTAAGGCACATGCATTCATTCTGAATGGACTGGTTCATTCATTCACTGATTGATTGGATGCTTGATTTGTTAAGTTATCATCTTTGGATGTTATGGAGAGCTAAATGCTAGAATAAAATAGTAAACAAGTCAAAGATAAAAAGGCCCCTGCCTTAAGGGGACTTACATGACCGAGGGGAAGAAGCCAGTAAGCAAGCAAACAAGTAAATATACAAAACAAATAGAGACTGTGATGAGTGCATTAAAGAAATTGAACTGGGCCTTGTGGTGGCAGATGGAGGGAGGAGGAAAGTCAAGAAAGACCTCTTTAAGGAGGTGATGTTTGAGTGGAAAGCCAAAGAATGAAAAAGAGCCTGCAATTGGAAGGGCTGAGTAAGCGTGAACATTCCAGGCAAGGTGAACAGAAGTGCAAAGGCCCTGGGGCAGAAAGGAGGACTTTTTGTGAGCTGGAGCAAAAAAAGGAGCCCGTGCAGCTGAAGGAGGTTGGGATGGGAAAGAGTAGTGGATACCAGCTAGGATTTATCCTCAAGGAATAAAGGAAGCCACTGAAGGGTTTTAAGCAGGGGAGTGACAGGATCCAATGAAGTTTTTTGAAAGGTCTATCTAGCTACCTTAGGGAGCATGGGTTCAGAGAATAAGAACAAAAGTGCACAGATGACTTAGAGCATGACGTCCGGGCCAGGCTGGAGACTGGACAGGCAAAATAACTGCCCATACTCCTCTGCTACCCCCTCCCCTTCTGGAGGATTCTTTTGCAGCTGCAACTTTCTGAAAACAGAATGCCCCAAGTTACCAGGTAGCATTCTAGAGGCAAACAAACACTATCGCTTCTGAAAAGTAAATCAAGACAGGAAAATGATGACACATTCACCACAACTGAAGCATTTGTCCGGTGTGTTGGGACCCTTGGCTTGTTCCAAAGCCTACATGTCTGGGACTTCTTCAGTGCTTGCTGGTAACCGGAACTCGGCTATAAACAGGGCTATTTTGGAAATAGTTGGGAGGACAGAAAACGAGAGCTATGTTTCAGATCTCAGAAATGTGCACCCCACCTTCTTCTACCAGGGGTATTCCATCAGTCTTCCTCCACCTTCCCCCCTCTACTACACAGTCCCCACCAGGAAGGAGACCACATCTATTTCAAGACCTGCTTTTATTTCATGACCTGGTGTCACCAAGGTATAGATGACGTAACCCTCTGGGGATCAGTGAGTTAAACCGGCTGCTTTTGTGTACGCCCTACTTAAAACATTTATCTTTTTCCCTCTCCTTTTATCCAGAAGCCATTATTTTGTCTTTTACAAAGACATAAATATTATCTTCTAAATAAAAATAGTGATGATGATGATCATGCTGGTGATGATAGTGGTAGTGGTGGTGATGGTGATGATGATGATGATGATGATGATGATAATGGTGGTGATGGTGATAGTGTTGCTTCTGCTGCTGGTGATGATGATAATGGTGGTGATAGTGATGATGATCGTGGTGGTGGTGATGATGGTGATGATAATCATGGTGGTGGTGGTGATGGTGGTGGTGTCAGTGATGATAATGGTGGTGGTGGTGGCAATGATGGTAGTGGTGATGATGATGGTGATGATGATAATGGTGGTGATGCTGCTGCTGCTGCTGAAAGTGGTGGTGGTGATGATGATGGTGATGATGGTGATGGCGGTGATGGTGATGCTGATGATGGTGATGATGATAATCATGGTGGTGGTGATGGTGATGATGATAATGGTGGTGTTGCTGATGATGCCTATGATGGTGATGATGATAATAGTGGTAGTGGTGATGGTGATGGCGATGATGGTGTCAGTGGATAACATGTACTGAGCACTTGCTTTGCTCCATGCAATGTTCGTGGCTCTTTAGAGGTAATAACTTTGAATCCTCACACCAACCCCATAAAGCGAGTACCATTACCATTCTCATTTTACATGTAGACTGAGGCAGAGAATTAGAGCTCAAGAACATGATTCCTAAGCCTGCTGTCTTAACTAGTATCAGACTTCGGTGAACTCTTTTTCCTTTTCTTTTGGAAAGAAATGGATGAAGCTGGTACCTTTGGCAGCAGATATAAATCATCACCATCATTTATTTTAATTTCCCTCTTCTGACCTTCTTGCCTTCACCTTCACTCTGTTCTTCCTCTTCACAGCCTCCTCTCACCACCCCGCCTTCTCTGATTTACTCCATTAGACTTATCTGCTTGTTTTCATCTTTCTTCCAGTGACTGCTGCCTTTACCTTCAAGGTGCATGAGCTTTCCAATGAATTCTTCTTGCACCCTCTCCCCATTTTCCTTCTTTTCTTTGAGCAGTGCTTTTGTCACAGCCTCCAGCTGCCCCCTCTAGGACTACCCTTTTCTATGGATTATGAGAGAGCATAGAGCTTACCTCTCCTATCCTGGGGCAATGCTTCCAATATTTGTATTCTGTAGCACTCCAGAGATTCTAAATACTCTCCTAGGTTGGGAAGGAAAAGTCATCCAAACTGCTTGGTAATTGAATTCAAGAGTGATGGACCAAAAATTATTAATGTGTTTTCTTCTCTCTACCAGCTAAAGAGGATTCCATCTTTACTCCACCTCCCAAATACAAGCTCCATTAACTTTTAGGTTTATTTCTTTTCAGTCTTTCTTTTTCATACCCTGTTTTGTTGATGTTGTTGTGCATTTTCCCAGTTGTAATCATAATCATACTATGAATGCAACTTTAAGGTATTTTTGACAACATTATTACAGCATTACAAAGGCTTCATATAATATGTTTTATGAATATAAGATTTAGTCAATTATAAGATGTGCTGTTATTTCATGTTTCACTAAGAGAAGGGAAAAACATTGTCAACTAAACAATGATCCAAAGCTTTCTTCTCTTTCAGAACTTGTTATTTCATATCAATTTTTTCAAGAAAAGATCTTTTGACTTATTTAGATGGAGAATTCATCATATACCAGGTGGCCATTTCCATGCCTTTCTGCAAACATGGTGAATTTGAGTTACAATGCTGAAACATTGTGTGATGTTTCTGAAGACATTTTAAATGTCAGTTAAACTCAACATGGATAGCACCAACAGTGCACTTATTTCCACTGAATGTGGAACATTTCAGGTATGGCCAGGTTTGCAGGAAAATACCCACATGTCTCAAAATGGATGAAAGATGGTCTATCATTTATGATGGCTGAGTGGTAGTTGGGGATGTGTGTGCCAGACTTTACTCACCTGTTCTCTTATTAATCATGAGACATTTAGGTTTCAACAGGCTTCTACTGAGCTTTAATACTTCCTGTGTGCGTGGCACCATTCAGGTTAGTGAACCATGCCATGGTGGGCAGGGACAGGCCTGAGCTGGTGGAGAGAGCCCAGGGACCAGACCTTGAGAAGGAGGTGCATTCTCGCACACCACAACAAAGAGAGAGAGAGGAGAGATAGGGGTTTGCACCTACCATCTGGCTCTACTTTGTGTGAGCTTTTCCTGGGAGACAGGCCACTCTTCACCAAAGCAAAGGCCTCCAACTGAAAGCTGGGGGAGCCTAGAATGGACCTTCAAGAGGTTGATGGGCATGACATTGGGAGCCCTAGGACTTAGGAAGGTAGCGGAGGGATCTGATATTTATTGGGTGCCATTGATGTGCCAGCCATACCCCATGTCCTTTACAAACACATAAATATTGTTTCTAAATAAGAGTAATGATGATGATGATAATGGTGATGGTGGTAGGGGTGATGATGATGGTGATGATATCAGTGGGTGACAGGTACTGAACACTTCCTTTACGTCATGAAATGTTCATGGCTCTTTATATGCGATAACACACCAAATCCTCACAGCAACCCAATAAGGGCAATGCCATTGCTGTCCCCATATTACACACAAATCATGTCATCACATAATCCTTACAATAGGTAGATGTTATTATCCCCCTTTTGTAGATGAGGAAACTGAGGGTCAGAGAGGATAAGCTCAAGTTCACAGGCAGCAGTGGGAAGGCAAGTCAAACCCTGACTCCTTTGTGACCCTGATAAGACCAGTGCCCTCCAGTCTCCTCCTTGGAGCTGAAAGGTAAAGAGTGAGAAATCTGTGGCTCTACCTGGCCTCCCCCAGCCAGGAGCTAGAAGCTGGTGAGTGAAGTTCTTACTCATTTGGACATTGTACAAGCTCGTGGATGAGAGTACAGACTCTGGAGCCAGGCTGCCAGCCGTGGACCCTTGATCAAATCATTTCAACTCTCTGAGCCTCAGTTTCCTCATCTTCAAAGTGGGAATAAATAATAACAACTGCCTCAAAGGGTTGTTGCGAGCATTAAATGAGATGGCACATTCATAGTGCTTAGAAGAGAGCCTGGCATTTGGCATGCTCTCAGTCAGTGGCTGCCATTGTTACTGTTATTTTAGCTGCTCTTAGCCAAGGGATTTATGAGGCAGGGAGCCTGATGAGCAGTCTGGAAGTAAACCACCTGAAATCTCCATTAGAGCCCAGTAGCTTCAAGGTCAACCTCTGATCTTGCGCATAATGACCAACATCTGTCAGTCTCAAGGACTGTCAAAGAGTATTCCTGGCTGAAGGTGCTCATGTGTTCTCTTTAGTGTCCAGCCAACACCTCCGGACAAGCCTGAGGTCATCCTCATAGCCTGTGACCCCACATGGGTAAGCCAGATGCCCCTCTGCAGCTGGTCCGAAGAGCCCATGGATAGTCTGGGCAGGACAGCTGAGGGAACATAAAACCAGCTCCCAGGCGGTATGCATGGCAGCAGTGATTACAGCCAAGGAGAAGCTAAATTCTAGAGGCTTGCGCTGTCTCCAGGGAATACACTAATTGAGAAATAACATCCATAAAAAATAATTCAATACTAGTATGTAAAACTAAAAACAATAACCAAGTATGACTGGCTGTCTGGAATTAAGCAAAGTAAGATGAAGTGTGTTTTGCCAGTGAAGGAGAGTAAGTAAGGACCGTGGTAATTCTCATTCTTTCCACCTTCGAGGGGCAGGTGCCACCTTTGGCTGCAGGAATCCTCACCTCTCAGCAGCAGATTTCAGCACCTTTCTCTGAATGTTTCTTTGGACACCAGCTGCTGGGAAAGAGACCTGTTAAGATTGTTTTTAGGGGCGTGAGGAAGTCTCCCTCTGGAGCACACAGCCCTGCAGCCGGTGATGTTCTGGTAAATGTTTAACAACTAGCTCCCTGGAAAAAAACAAGTGCATGTGTGTATATTCACATGCACACAGAGTTATTATAAATTACTGATGTAATGGATGTGTGGCACCTAATTTACAAATAATAATAATATACACAATACTCTGTCGAATTCCAGAACATTTTCAGCTCCCCCCAAAGAAGCCCCATATCCATTAAGCAGTAATTCCCCGTATTCCCTCCTCCAGCCGCTGGTAACCATTAATCTGCTTTCTGTCTCTGTGGATCTGCCTATTCTGAATAGAATATTCCACATATACAATATGTGGCCTTTTATGTCTGGTTTATTTGACTTTGCATAGTGTTTTCAAGTCGCATCCACGTTGTAGCATGTCAGTACTTCATTCTTTTTATGGCTGAATAATATTCCGTTATATGGATAAACCACATTTTGTTCCTCCACTCACCAGCTGATGGGCATCGTGTTGTTTCTACTTTTTGGCTATTATGAATTACGCTGCTGTAATCATTCACGTACAGGTTTTTGTTTGAACACCTATTTTCTGTTCTTTGGGGTGTATACTTAGGAGTGGAATTTCTGGTAATTCTATAACTTTTCGAGAAGCCGCCAATGGTTTTCCACAGTGTCTGCACCATTTTACGTTCCCACTCACAGTGTAGAAAGGTTCCCATTTCTTCACATCCCTGCCAACACTTGTAGTTTCTGGTTTTTTGTTTGTTTTTATTATAGCCATCCTAGAAGATGGAAAGTAGTATCTCACTGTGGTTTTGACTAGTGTTTCCCTAATGACTAATGATGTTGAGCATCTTTTTATGTGCTTATTGGCCATTTGCTTATCTCCTTTGGAGAAATGTCTGTTCAAGTCCTTTATCAATTTTTAATTGGATTATCTTTTGTTTGTTGAGTTGTAATATTCTGGACACTGGAACCTCATCAAATATATGGTTTGCAAATATTTTCTCCCATTCTGTGGTTTATCTTTTTACTCTTGATAATATCCTTTGATGGACAAATTCTTAAATTTTGATGTAGTCCAATTTATCTATTTTTTTTTCTTTTGTTGCTTGTGCTTTTGGTGTCATATCTAAGAATCAAAGCAAATCATATGGTCATATTCAGGGGTAAGGAATTATGTCCCATGTACAGACTGGGGGCACTGCAGATTTGCATAGCACAGAGCATAGATAAGGGCATAGTGTGGAACTGGGGCCATTAATACAATTTTATCACACAGTGATTGGCTTAGATTAACTCTGATTCATCCCCCAAGGACTTTGTCACCTTAACAGAATCACAGTTCTGTTAGCAAGGAAGGAAGAAGGATAGCTTTTGGGCAGGCAACAAAGACAGGTTACAACACAAGTCTATGGGAGCATCTCACTGATAGAAGTCTAAGATCAAGGTTGCCCAAAGCAATGTGGGATGACTGAGGATATGTTTGGTACCTCTCCCAGAGGAGTAGAGGGTGGTCAGGGAAAGAGAAGCCCAGGAAGGCCAAGTCACTCACCAGATCCCCAACAGGGAGCTGTGATTACCCACAGCTCTATTCTCACCTCACCCTGACAGCTGAGGTTTAGCAGGAACAGATCCCAAACTTAGAAGGATGGAGGGCTGTACAGAGAAAGGAGGAAAGACGCACATCCAAACCTCTGTTGATAATCATAATGCTGGAACAGGGATCACTTTATTTTGTTGACACTTAAGTGATACCTGTGAGACCCATAGGATGCAGAATTTCCTTCCTGCTTTTAGCTCAAATGCATGAATCCTTTTACTACTCAGAATTGGTATGATACAACACAGACTGTTCGGCTGCTCTTGACTCAAGAACACAAATTGAACATTGACTTTCCTCATTTTTTATCCAATTTTGCCTTCTAAAAGCTCAGATATGACTTCATTTTTAAAATGAAATTTTGCAGGTCGTTAGCCCATAATGATTAAATGATTCTGGTTATTAACATAAAACACAGCTGTAGTACATGAAAAGTAATCTTCATTGTTTAAATATTATGCAGTGTGTTCGCATAGCAAACAGCAAAATAATATTTTTTCAGACTATTCAGCTATTATGGAAATGACTTATGATTTCATTCAGATTTGTTACAAATGCAGTTCATCATCTCAGTGGGGTAAACATTGTCTAGAATTGTTCCTAAGAGGAATCCAGGTCAGGAACAGGGAAATTTTTGATACGGAAGAGGGCCTATAGCAGGCAGGGCTCAGAAAGGCCCATGCCATATGGTAAAGTTCTTAATAACCCAGGCTTTTGAGTAGCAATGACCTGAATTTGAATCCCTCTATCTGTGGCCCCTTAGGCAAAATACTTAAACTCTCTGAATATCAATTTCCCCATCCGAAAAATGGGTAAATCATATCTACCTCTTAGGGTTGCTGTGAGATTTAGTGAGGCGAGGTCCTCATGTGGTCAGCACAATGCCTGACCCATGAGAACCGTCAGTAAATGACAGCTGCTCCTGTCATTGCTGCCATTGTTGTCACTGTCATTACTCTTACTGTTAGTATCAGCACTAGTGTCATGGTGATGCTCTGGACAGAGAAGATGGAGACCCCTGTCTTCAGGCAGTGAGCCCAGGTGGGTCCTGTCTATAGCAGAAGGTGCAGAAACGGCATGGAACTATCAGCTGGGGCTGCTGGTCCCTGTCTGCCCTTGGCTGGATCAGTGACAAAGAGATGATTTTCCGTTTGTATATTCACTCTGTGCCTGGCATACTGCAGATATCCACGGTTGATCATTTAATGTCGCCATCATCATATGAGCATTTTGAGAAATCTATAAATAGTGGGAGTTGGAGTCTTCAAGCTGATCTTTGAGCTGGCAGTTTCCCCAGTCAACCCATTTTGCATGTTAATGGTTAAGGAGATCCCTCTTTGAAGGATGGAGCTGCTGGTGGTGGAGGTGATGGTGATGATGTTGATAATGAAAGTAGCAATAGCCTGAATTTATTGAATGTTCCAAAGACGCCAGATATTGTGCTATGTGCTTTACAGGCACTATGTCATTTACACTTGACAGATATTCTCCTTCTACATACAAGGAAACTGAGGCACAAATACTTTGAATAACCTACCCACAATCTCAAGTAGAGGTCTTGAGTCCAGCAGTCTGACCCCAGGAAGCTGGCTCTTTACCACTAGGCCCTTCTGTCCAGCTGTTTTTGTCAATGAGTAGCGTGGAAAGGAAGCTCTTAAATTCTAAGGGCCACCCGCAGACTGCAACCAAGAGTTTTCTTCAACCTTGGTGTCAATAGAGTAAGTGCTGACAAGGTCCTCTACATCAAACCTGGAGGTTTAGGCCACTGCTGGGTCTTCCTGATTCTACAGAAGAATTCAGAGTACAGTTTCTCACACAGATTTTTAGGAAAATGCTGTCCAAGAGCACCAAGCCTCACTATCAATTTAACACTAACTTCCAAACTTGGCTCTTGAATTTTCATTCCTTTAGTCAACACATACACAACCTGTACTGGGTGAGGCTCTGGGGATTCAGTCTAGTGGGCAAGCCCCTTATGTTTCTAAACCTCCATTTTCTCATCTGTATACTGAGGACCATATCATCTACCTAATATACTTGAAGATGGAATGAAACGTTGTATATAAAGTACCTAGCAGAGTGGCTGGCATATAGTAAGTGCCCAATAAATCCTGACTATTATTATTACTGTTATCATTGTCCAATGGTCTCCAAATCCTCTGCTGGATCCTGAAGATCCAGACATCAGACAATGGAAGAAAAAGAACAAGGTTTTTATGGGCCAAGCCTAGAAGCAGTGAGATCACGTCCACCTACTTTCCATTGGCCAGAACTCAGTCACACGGTTATACCCAACTGCAAGGGAGTCTGGGAAATGTAGTCCAGTGATGCTTCCAGGAGGCAAGAGAAATGTTTCAATGACACATCGCTTTCTCTGCCTTGCTCTCCAGTGTTGATTGCTTACTATATTGCTTTTAAATTGCACAGTCTTGTGGAAATGGCACCAGCTTTATTTTGCCTTTTGGAAAAAATTATTGTCCATATTCCTTGCAAATATATCTGTTTATTAGTATCATTGTAATGTATTAGAAAGAGCCCCGGCTGGGCTAGGAGCCAGAATTGTGCTTCAATTCCTGGCTCAGCCATTCAGCCCTTAGTTGCTGGGTGAGCTCAGACTCCTCAGTAAATATCTCTGTCTTAAGTTTCCTTGTCAATAGAATTGGAGAAATTGTACCTGCCCTGCCTACCGTGTTGGGTGAGGATGACTTGACGTAATCTGTGAAAATACCTTGTAACCAAGAATACCTGCTAGAGGGAAGAGATTATCCCAAGACAGCCACCTCCTCCTTGAATAAGACAAAATTAGAGGAATATATTGTATAACCATGCCTTACCTCAAGGTATGCATTTTTGTTTTTAAGTGTCAAAGTGGGAGAGGCAGCCCTGAGAGCCACAAGCTTACATTCATTTCCCCAAATCCCTACAGTGGATCCGTTCCCTGAAGTGACCCTCGCTGGTAGAGATGTTCTCTAGGCAGCGTGGTACCCAGGCAAGCATGCCCAGCAGGGAGACCGAGGTGCGGGGCCTCTCCTGACTCTGCTGCTTTTCCACCCTGGGACCTCAGTCAGTCAATATTCCTGAGCTTCCATTTGCTCATCTGAAAAATGGGAAGATCTGTCTAGCTTTATGAGACTGTGATGAGGAGCAAATAATATCATAGAAAAATTGCTGGGCCAAAAGAAAATCAGTGAAGCTTGGAGGGTTCTCAATTCATCGAGTCCAAACTTCTTCTGTTTCTGAGCAAACTGAGGCTCAGAGACGTGGGCGACCTGCCCATGCTCCATAGAGAGACGGATGGAGCCTGAAGTGGAGCCCAAACATCCTCATAGCAAACTGGGGCTCCTTTCAACCCGCCGCGCTGTCTGCACCATGTCGGCAAAACCTCTTTGCGGAAGTTAAGGCACTAAACGCAAGGATGCCATTGCAGTTTTAAATTCAAACTGAGGTTCCACTATGCGCTTGTGGAATCTGGGTCAAAAAGAGTGAAAGTCAGGTTCAGATTGACAGCGCTTTTCAAAGAAAAAAAATAAAAAGAATCTTGCCTTTCCATGCCTGGAGGTCAAATGTCAAAAAAGCTAATAACAGAACTAGAGGGACCCAAGGATCTAATCGACAAATGAAAAAACTCATGGGATGAGGGAACAAAAGATGTATTATCATTAATATGCCACTTTTTGTTATGTACTCATGCTCCAGGAATGATTGTACAGCCAGTACTTGCATCCTTAGGCAGAAAGTACCTTATCATTCACGAGTTTAGCTATATAATGTGTTTCCCCCCCCAAGGGAGATTTTGTTGTTGTTGTTGTTGTTGTTTTAAGAGATTTACAGTGATTCTTTCCCTATAGGTTTTTCTTGATACATATATATTTTTAATTTCTCAGCGTCTCAGGGGCAAATAAATATATTAAAATAAGCTATGGGATGTATAGCAGAGTATAACAATGATAAATGATGTTGTGTGTAATTTTTCTACTATTAACATAAAGTAATATAAACTGAAGGACACTAGTCTATTGAGAGACTTAGAAGCTAATGTTCCATATCAGATGTGGCCAATGTCAGGACTGAATACAGATTAGGCAGTGTCCTTTTCTCCCCAGGGGAATTAAAGTTTGAGACACCACTCGCTGCCAGTGGTTTTACGGCATTTTGCTGGGGCCAGTGGTGCCTTTCTTGGTCTATTAATTCAGGAGCCGTAAATGACAATGAGAGCACAATGCTTTTCCGGTGGGATGCATTTCATTTATGTGTGTTTGTGTCCCCTGTACCTCGTCAATCCATTTTGTCACAATAAGTGTTTTTAAATCGTGTAGATTACCTCCATCCACTTCATTATGGTTCCTAGCATTTGTGTCTGATTCAAGGCTATTGTGTAAAAAGTTACAAAATATTTAAAATTCTGTGTTTCTAGAGAAAAAGGGCTGCAATGCAGAAAAGTTCATCTGGAGTTAGTCTTCCCCCTTGTTCTCATTTTCAGCAGAGAGTTCACGGCCAGGAGGAATGAAAACCACAGGGTAGATGCCTACAAAAATATTTTTTTTATTTTGTGGTGTCCATCTGGGTTTGTAAACACATTTAAGCATATGAGATGGCTGAATTTTTAAGAACTCATCATTTAAGATTTTCTTTCAAATGTGATTTTCCTCACCCATGATAGAGTCTGAAAGGTTGGAGGTGTTTTATTTTATCTTAAATAATTTCTTTGTAACATCTCATTTTAGAGCTTAGAAATACACTCCAAATACTTCCTTGTATAGATGAGGAGAGCAAAGCCCAGAGAGGTGAAGGAAGTTGTTCAAGGTCACCCAGCTCCCTGATGGCCCAACTGAACTCTGAACCCCACTTTCTCTGGCACTTATTTGCCATTTTTTCTGCAACCACATTCTGCCGCTTCTCTTTGTGTCCTCCAAAAACACACTCTAAAGGAAATATGGAAAAAGATAAAAAAGGAAGTGAGTCATTGAGAGAACAAATCTAATTAGATACCTTTGGTTGTGTTGACAGAAGCTGCTACAATTACAACTAACATAAAAACTGAAAATACATGTTAGTCACAGTTCCAGATATGTACATAACTGTAGAAAAATTTGTGTGTGAATAAATACTTTTCCTTGAAATGCTTCCTGGCTCTCTGGCATGAGTTGGGAATTTCCCCCATGTCTGGAATTTGAGGACTGGCATTGGGATTAACTCTTTTTCTCTCCTACCCCATTAAAATGGGCAGAAGGGAGCTCACACTTGGGCTTCGCCACGCACATTGTTATCCTTCAGGTTGGCTCTGAGATGATACGTTTGTCACGGTTCATAAATTTTATCTTTGCACTAAAAACAGGGTTAGAATATCTTCAATGCAATTATAAAAATGTATTAAAACTGAGAAGGAGAAAAAATATGGTGGTAGATGCGATTTTAATGATTGTATAAATGTTCACTGTTCCGTGGCAAAAAAAAAAGTCGAGCTTTTCAGCCATGGTATTTCAGGGGAATGCCAGGGAAGGGCTGGGTTTTCCATAAATGCATGCCATAGGCTTTCAGCACAAAGACAAGTATGATGCTCTGAGATTTTGCTGGAAAGGGGCGACCAGATGGAGTGATGTGATGACTGCAGGTTATGATTCTATAGGAACCTCTAGACGCCGGGTGTAAAATCACCCCAAAAACGGTATTACTCTCAGCTTCTTCCTTCTCCTAAGAATTTGGATGGCTGGGGAATGGGGTAGGCGTGTGCGATCAGAGTTAGCCTGCTACACGCATTACCATGCAGAGACTGTCCTCACCAATGGGATTTGTCATTTGCTTCCTTTGCTAAATGGTTTGCAACATAAAGCTGACAACCAGAGGGGAAGCTAGACACAGCAAAAATTCACCTGCAGACATTTGAGGGGGTTCATGTGGGAGTTCTCCTAATTTCGGGTCACTTTTGAGAATGAGAGAATTATTCAAAACCTCAGATGCTTAGTTGGCTAAAATCAGTGTGTCTAGTCTGTATCAGGCTTGTTACAACGTAGCAAACTCCTTCAGAGATTACATTTTCTCCTCTGCACTCACTAGACTGATTTTCTAGTCAATAGTCTGATGGTTTAGAACATTGTAGCAAGGTGTTCCCCAATATAAAATGTGAAGGACCAAGCTCTGCTAGGGAAGTTTTGTAAAATACAGACATTGTAAGAGAAAATATTGCCCCATGTAACAATTTCTTCCATGCTACAGTTTTCTGGGCAATTGTATATGTAATCCGCTCTCTCTTTCCTATTTTTTAAAAACAACTGGCATTTTCATTTCTGGGAGGATATTTATGCCCCTAGCATTTGAATGTAATGGGAATTGATGAGGAATCTGCTCCTCACTGGGGGGGGGCGGGGGGGGGTTCTTGACCCATCACTACAGTTAGCAGTTTCTCCCCTTCACTTTGTTTCTGAGCAGAGTTACCTGCAGTTTGAAAATTGGCAGTGAGTTTTGGATACAGACCTCTTCCCAGCACATGCGCAAAGCTTTAGTCCTTCTTAGAGTATATGGATCAATTACATTTCACTTTCAGACAAAGGGACGTTTCAATTTTCACTTGAAAGATTAAAGCCCTCTAGGATTTATGATCTAAACAGGGTTTTGCTATTTTGTAGGTTTTTGAAGTCAGAGTCTCCGGATCTGAAACGCACTGGTTTTGTGATTTGGGGTAAATCACTTAACCTCTGTCAACCTTTTATCAGCAAAATGGGATAAAAGTAGTACCTGACTTGCAGGTTAAATGAGAATTTAATGAGATAATGCATGTAAATGGACTATCACAGAGTTTGGCACATAGTAATTGCTTCTGCCGCCACTGCTGCTTCTTATTGTTATTGTTATTTGCATTATTGTCATTGTGAAAATGACTATGGATGTGTATATGAGTAATTCTAACTCTTAGATCAGACAAGCTTTTCAAATATACTGATATATTCAACACAGAGCAACTCTGTTTGGATTTTTTTGGCTATTGATTGAATACGTATGACACATTCTTACACAGGCTCTGTGTAAGACATTTAATGTTTGTTTAATTTTCCCAGCAATTCTGTGTGACATGGAAAGGGACATACCTTGATGCAGAGAGTTAGGGTAGTTCTAGAAGTGAATAAGTAAGTTGAATAAGGCGAATGCTGTAAAAACAAGTCTATTTAAATAAACAGGAAGTCAGTGGTTTGTGGAAGGTTTTGGAAATCCACTCTATTAATCTGGAATTTTCTGTGCCACTAGAATTTAAATTAGTGGAGGGCAGAAACTATACATTTCCCCCCCCAACCTAGTCCGTAGCTTCGTTCTTAGCACTTAATAAATCTTTATGAATGTAGCTAGTGATTGAATTGATGAATCAATGGTTGAAGAAATGAATGGGTGGCAAAAAAAAGATGAGTTGACTTTCAGCACCATGCCTGCCCCAGAATTCCTGGTGCCTAGCACCGTGGCTGCTGGCATTTAGTAGGTGCTCCATTAAAAAATACATCAGAATCAATCATAATTTAAAATCAATTATATGAAAATTTGTCTTGGAGAATCCAACAATCCCAATTTATTCTACCCTTAATACAAGTTCCACAGGTTCCTCCTAAAATAAAAACATGTGGCTGTGCAGAAAGAAGATTTTTCCTCCTTAAACCACCACCTCATTCTACTGTGTTATTTCAGTGACTTTGCTGTGCATTTCTTTTGGCCCAAGAGGCTATTGTCAAACTGATCTCCACTCTCAAGTGTAGAATTTATTTGTCAGGCTCATGCAGAATTCTGTTTTACATGGAGATTTTGCATTTGTGCAGAAAAGTATTGTGTGGTTTTAAAGGCTGTTCTTGGAAGTAAAGTCGTAAGGGATCTGTACGAAACGGGTCTGATGGAGAAATTTAAACAGAATTGAACAAATGAAAGTCAGGACGCATAAACTGAATACTGCCCCATTTTGCCTAAATCACCATCAGCAGATTGAGACAGGTGTGTGTGGTGTAGAGAGAGGGAGGTGGTATTTGGAGGATCTTGAGGAATGAAGAAGCATCTCCTTCCTTGTGGGTAGAGAGAGGAGTAACCGTAGCATCGCGTCATCATGAGATGGAAACTCTTCTTTCTTACAAGAGACTTCTCTCTCCTTCATTCCCCAGCCAGGGACGACCCTGCAACAGTGGAGGTTGGTGGCAGAGAGGTCTGACAGTGTGTGCCCCGCTGGAACAGTCTGCTGTCACCACTCTTTAATAAGAGCTGGGCTCCTCTGGAAGAGCCCAGGAACTTCAGTCCCTCCTCTGCGCCTTCCCCCCAACACAGCTCGCCCTCGCTAATAAATTCCGAGGACTGACATCGCCCAAGCCGGCTGGTCTTTGCCCTCAATTTCATTGAGATGGGCCATTGAAAACTCATTACAAGCTGTTTAGACTCTTGACTTTGACTTTTGCTCGGCAGCGAGCAAAATTAACAGCTCTTGGAGGTAGCAAAAAAGGCACTCAGCCAAATAAAAAAAAAAAGAAAGAAAGAATTGAAATAATGAGAAAAGACTTTTAATATTATCACCATTAGTCATGCAAACAAGCCCACATCCGCGGTGCATATGTTCTGCCCGTGGCTCTCCTTTGGGTCCTGGTGTGGATTGTGGTTCCTCCACTGGAGAGAAATTCAGACCCAGGCCTTCCACGCAGCTCAAAATTTTTTACATGTCAGGCAATGAGCCTTTGAGTGTAGCAGAATTGCTTCATAAATTTAACTATCACTTTCGAATTTCTGTTTTTTCTAATTTAGTGCTTGATAGTTTTTTATGTGATAATTTTAAAATGCTGTTTATAGCAAAAGTTACCTTGATAGTACAGGTGTGCACAGAAAATTCACAGCCATCAATAAAAAGAAAAAAAAAATCCTGTTTATACCTTAGGCATTTTGTGATTCTAAGGATGTAACCATGGCAGTGTTACATGTTTTAAAAGCAACCTGATTAATCTAAATTTCTTCAAAAATATCAGCTCCTGAAAGATTTAAATATTGCTGCTGATACCTATGGGTGATTTCCATCTGTACTTGGGAAGCTCATGCAAAATCTCTCTTTCTCCTGATATTTGCAACTCCACTTATAAATAAAAATATGTGCATCTATATAGTCATATAAATGAAGTTAAGAATATTACTATCAAAATATCAAAATTTAAGAAATAGACTGTGCAATTTTTAAGATAGGCACAGGAATCTTAACCAGGAAAGGAAAAATGTATTTGAGAGGGATCTAATTAGTTCACCAGCACCTCTGGCTGCTTGAACACAAGTTGTCACAGATAGGAGCCACCTTGAGGGCGTATAGAAAATGGAGTATTTCACATTGGATTCTAGGTTATTCATTGCTTAGACATAAACAACCTCTCATCTTGGTGAAACATGTGAGTGTCAAATAGAAGTCACTGTCACTCATTGCCGACCTCCTTTAACTCTGTATGGCTGTAGCTCCATGAGGACATCTAGTTTTTCTTTTAATTCCTCTAAAAACTGCCAGGGACAGTGCCAGGATCTGTGGACACAGAAATGGGTAAGATGCTCTTCTGCCTTTTTGGATCTCCTCTCTAGCCTTCCAGCAACATTTTTCTCATCTTCTGAACATTGTGGAATAAACCAGGTACCACCCCATACCCCTGAGAGACAGAAATGGAAGATCCACTGAAGCCATGAGGTCTTTCAAAGCCAAACTAGTAAATTAGTCCAAAGCCATCTGAGGCTCTAGATAGATCTTAGCAGTCAAAGCAATAAACATACAATCCCATAAATCTAAATTTTGTGATGTATTCGTTAGGCATTCTGTTTTCTTTTCCTTCAAATGCTCCATTTAATTCCCTAGTATAATAAGCCTTCCAAATTCACAGTGTTTCCCTATAGCCAAGGCCTTTATCTTTTCCCTCCCAGGATTTCTTTCATGGGAACCCACCATCTAGCCACTGGATGTCTTTGATGAGGGAATTAAAGCATTTGCCTAGTCTGTAGAGTTTCATTAAAGTTTGACCAGTTTCCAGTAACTATTGTTGCGTAACAAGCCACCCCAAAATTTAGCGGTTTAAAATGACAACATTTATGTTGTTCATGAATCTGTGGTTTTACTGGGGCTTGGCAGGAACAGCTTGTTTCTGCTCCAATCATCATCAGCTGAGGCAGCTTGAAAGCTGGGATCATCTGAATGTTGTTCACTCATGAGTCTGCAGGCTGATCCTGACTCTTGGTTGGAACACCTACATATTGTTTCCATGTAGCCTGGGCTTCCTCACAATATGGCGGCTGGGTCCCAAGAGCGAGTGTCCTGAGAGAGAAAGAACCAAGAAGACCCTGTATTGCCTTTTAAGACCTAACCACAGAAATCATGTAGGTTGGTTTTTCTGCATTCTATTTGTCCAAGCAGTCATAAAGGCCTGCCCAGGTTTACAGGAAGAGGAAATAGACTCCACCTTTTGATGGGGCAGTGGGAGGGTTCTGGAAGGAAATATGGGACTAGAAATATTGCACTGGCTACTTTTGAAAAGTCCATTTGGCCACAGAGTATAAGCAAAAGCTCAATATCCTTAAGTGGTATATTGGAAAAAGTATTAGTTGGGAGTCAGAAAATCTGGTTTTGAATCCCACCTCTGCCCACTACTAACTGCCTGAATGAGCCTCAGTGTGCTCATCTATAAAATGGGGGACACTGATGCTGACCCCGTGTGTTGGTGCTGAGGATTGTGCAAATAAAATATGTTATATGTGCAAGTGTCTACCGAGTGCCTGCTACAGAGTGGACGCTCAATAAATCTTTGGTGAGTTAGTTTATTGAATCGGAATCTGCACATTATAGCCATTATTTAGGTTTATTGTGTCCTAATCTATGTCACTGAGTACATCCTTGCTGTTTTTCATGAATTTTCCACTGAGTTGCAACACGCTGCTGGCCAATGAAGGTCAGGGAGGAAACAGATTAACAACATCTCATACCACAATGTCAAAATACTTAAAAGTGTTTACAGAGCTCGGTGACACCCAATGAATTTAAAACGAGAAGACTGGAGCAGAAGTGAAACTATTCTTGTTCTTCTAAGCTTGAGCAAGGGCCTTGATGTTTTACGATTGTTTTAAGGTCCATTAATTGTTGAATCATGAGGCCATGTAAAAAATGACAGCTTTAACATCCAGGACTCCGGTTTATTTTAAGTGTTTTTGCTTCTACACTGTTTCTAATTAATAACAGTGGCTAAAACCTGATTCAAATGTGGCAAAAGCAGGGTGCCATGGAATAAAGCAACTGAATTTCACCTAGGAGTATTTTATAGCTTCTGGTAAGAAATATTCCCTTAGATTGAAGACTGCCAACCTTTCACAGCCATTAGCTGATTCTCAGAGAGAGAAGAAGACTTACTATTATATAATCAGGATCTCTTCAAACAGGCCTGAGCCAACTTTAGAGCTGTGTTGTCTAATATGGTAGCTACTAGCCACATGTAGTTATTTAAACTTAAATAAATTAAAAATATATAAAAATTTTAAAAGTCACTTCTTCAGTTGCACTAACCACACATCAAGTGCTCAGCAGCTACATGCGGCTGCCATATTGGGCGGCACAGATAGACAGCATGTCCTTCTTTGCAAAACGTTTAATTGGACAGCACTGCTTTAGAAGTTGGTTCTCCATTTTGCTATTCCCATATTCACTCCAGAATTAAAGTCAACCAGCTTAAATGTCCCATCTTCTCCAGAGTTCCTGTATGCCCAAAGGCATCCCCTTCTCCCATTTGGAGAACCTTCGAGGGCCTGGGCCCAACTGACTGGAACTCCCTACATCAATCCCCCCTCCCTTTTTTTTTTAGCACTCATGGAATTCAGCCTCAGGATCATGTCCTCTGCCAGTCTTTCTTAATCTCCTCCTCTTCTGATACTGACAAGGACCCTAGACCTCTAGTCCTTCTTAAGGGCAATGATTCACCCCTCTGGACCGTGGATTCTCTTGGGACCCAGGAGTTAATATAAAGTTTCTTCAAATACATATATGCTGCAAGTATGGTATCCTAGATGGAACAAGTAATAGATCTTGCATGTAGGTGCAAATATTTTTCAAATGTGGGAAAATGCTATTGTGATGTGTAAAATAGAAGATCATTTTAAAGTGTTGCTGAATTCATAGTAGCATCTGATCATTATGTATTTACTCAATCAATGGTTACTGAAAGTGTGGGTGTCTGAATGTCTGATGCCGTAAAAGGTGTTCTCACACCAGGAAAGTGTGCAACCATCGGGGAAGGAGACTGAAGTCTATTCATGGATATGGGAAGTGGAGATTTCTTCATCAATGCATCATTGATTCAAAAATAAACTCCAACAGAAAAATAAGCCATCACCTCTAATTTCCTGTACTGAGCCAAGCATTTATCCCATATAATCCTCACACCAGACCTAAGTGCTCAATATTAATATCTCTACCTCAAAGATGAACAAACTGAGGCTCAAAGGGTCTAATTTTCTTAGTGCCTGTGTGTGTGGTCTTGACCACTAGCCTCACCTGCTATTCTACGTCCACTCATCAACCTCAAAGATTGCCACTCATTTGAACATACGTAATATAATTGTGTGACTGGGTGGAGCCATCTAAATTCTGTTAGGCCATTAGCCAGTGCCACCATTAGGGAGAAATGTCATGCACTTGATCTAAATGTACTTAGGAGAACTCTCAGGACCTGATGAATTATTATTGGGAGTTTTATGGCCCCACAGGTCACAAGCTTCATACTAACTGTAGCTAATGAGAGCTATGGACGCCACAAAGCACCAAGGATACATGGTGTTCCACACACAGAGAGAGCAGTTCTTTCCATTTCCCTCTGCTCCCTTCTCAGGGGCAATCTCAAGTCAGATGGGCAAATGTACAAATGCTTCTCCTGGATGGTACTTAACACCATGTGTCCTGTTACTTGAAATGGACATCTGAGCAGAATGTTTTTAGACATCAGTTTTTTTGTAGGAGAGAAATGGAAATCTGAGAAAAGCCAAGGGAGATCTGAAAAATCCACCATGGTAGTCTGAGACGGAAAAAATCATTTTTTTGAATGAAAATGTTCTTATTGTATTTGATATGATTGGCTTCCCTGGCAGGTACAAATGAGATGAAAATCTATTCCTAATTTTCGGGTTAATAACTGAAGCCCATCCCTCCGCCCCAATACTTTGGTGTCCCCTGCCACTATCCCTTCCCACCTTCCAATTGCCCCAAATAGGCGGAAGTCCAGCTTTTCTTTGGGGTGCCTCCTTTTCTTTCCCTCCTCCCATCAGTTTTTCAGGAATCCCGGAGATTTAATCCAGTACAAAAGGGCTGTCCTTGCTTCCAAATGCCTTCTAGAAAGAGAACAAGTGGGTCTGCTAGCAGGCTGCCTTGGCTTCATTTTCCCCTGCAGGTTCTCACCTGCAGTTTCATCAACTTAGTTTAGTTTCTTACATGGACAGTTTCTTAAAACTTAGCTGCAAAAGGAAGAAGGAGGGGGAGGACAGTGTAGCACTGACTGCCTCCAAGTTCTCCATGCGGGAGCTCTCGTTGGCTCTTGGGTCACTGTTCCCAAGGGATGACCACATGCGGTAGCTCAGTCACACGTGTCCTTCATCATGCCCTCTGCCTCTGGGTCAGCAGTCCACATTCACCCCCTCAAGGTACGTTCTCCCTTGGGGACCCGTGGTATCCTGTTTATCTAGCAAATCTCATAGCACCGGAGAAGCATTAAGAACACAGATCCTCCAGAGGGAAAGAATTGAGGTCTCATTCCCTTTGCTTCCCGGTAGTCTCTCAGCCCCTTATGCAAATTCCCAAAGCCCTGAACCCGTGAGTTAAGAGTATTGGGAAGAGGAGCCCCCACAGTTTATTAGAAGGTCCTTTGATACTTTCCTTCAGAACCATGGGCGCCCACTGCCTTACGTTTTCAAAACTATGCAGAGATACTCAAGAAATTCCAATCAAAACAGCTCTATTCCCAGCTGATTTGCAGTCTCCACCCAGATCTGCTCAATAGCTCAGTAAGAAATATCACTGTGCTCATTCACACACCCTGTCACATACGAAAAGCTAATGTATTTATGTGCACACACAGCCACAGTTGTTTCCCACATTTGAAAGTGGTAACACACTGGCAGTTCATAATAAGCCATCAAACATGACAAGTCATTGTAGAAAACGTCCCTAGGAAGTATTATGGAGACCCCCGTATCACCTGGGACTCTTGGAGCCATATTTCTTGGCAAAATGAATTAATAGTCAACAGCTGATGAAAGCATCTTTCACTCCCTCCGTGATTGCCTTGAAAACTGTGCAGCAGTGGCAAATGTTACCTTCATCTCTTTCTTCCAAGTGACTCTTACCTGCTGAACAGGACATTTGGTTCTAATTGTTAAGCCTGCCTAATCCTGGCTGAAGTGGGCCATGGTATCAAGTGTGGAGGAAGGTGGGGATATAAACTAGATTTGCTTTCCTCTGCAGGAATAACTATATTAGGACTTTCTTTTCGGAGACAAATCATCTTATGCAGGAGAAAAAACTCCATAGAAAAAGACAAATGACAGCACAAGATCCAAAAAGACAAGTGCTCCGTCATTTTGTCATAATGCCAGAAGAGACGGTAATGCTGCTTGGACTATGCATCAGACACTTAGAAAATATCACAGGCAGAGCACGGGCTTCCGGTGCCAGAAGCGTATTTGGTGAACTTAGGACACAAGTTCTTGAGGGGCTTCCCTGATTTTCAGTAACTTGTACTGCGTTTCAGAGGTTTACAAAGAAAGCAACAGGCTAGCAGTGTGCCAGTGTGAGGATTTGGCTTCTTTCTTCTTCTGAAGTTCAGAGGAAAGCGTGTGAACAATCAATTAAAAAGTCTGAAGGGACTTCGGTAATTCACAGTCTGGAGAAATTAGTGTTCTGTGACACTCTGAATTGGGACATACTTATGTGTGCACACATGCTCGTGAACGTACGTACAGGTACATATTTTTAAAGAATTCTGAAATTGCTGCTGAATTCATGATCCTCTGTTCTTTCTTGATTCATAGACTCCCCGGGTTGGATTTCCCACTTTTGGGAATTATATTTACTAGTAGATTCATATCACTAGAATGCCATTTCCAAGTTGTCATTGCATATGCTCACTACATCTGCTACCTTTTCTTCCATTCTTTCCTTCCTTCCTTCCTTTTAAATTTATGCTAAATTCTATGATTTCCATCATGCTGTAGGAGAATACTGAGATACTTGTAAGTTTTCTGCCTGTTTTTTAAATTGTTGTTGCAATTTGTATGCATATCTTTTATTCCCCATAATTAGTTGCTGTTTAATTTTTTCAGAAAAGAAATATTCAGCTGCTCAAATTTGCTTTTAATATTGCTCTGACTTTTGCTATTTGCTGCCACAGGGTCATCCACCTCACTAAGATATTTCAGGCCCTAAATACTTTTCATTGCATTTTTCCCTTCCCTCTTTCTTGCCTTCTAAGCTATACGTATAGAGACAGCCCTTTTAAGAACACTCACTTTTAAGTCTGAGAATCAGCTTCCGTGCTTTTCCTAATACCTTTCAAGTGTTAGATTAATAACATTTTTATAAGGTGGTGACCAGAACGGAGTGTGATACTCGAGCTGAGTTTTGCCACAGTCCAGGATAATCTATTCTAATTTCTGGGGACACTCATTTTGTCCTGGTTGAAAGAGACATAATTAAGCCCGCGTCACTCTGCCGTGCCCTGAGGCATGTGAGTAGGAATGGGAGGGGGGCTTGTTGTGTGAGCACCGTGTCTATTGTAATCCCAAGGTCTTATCAACAACAGAAGGCCTCCTGTGAGATCAATCATCTTCATTGGGTGTTTGTTTTCTACCACCCAACACTTGTTGCTTTCTCTTTGTCGCTGTTAATTTTATTTGTCATATGTCAGACTAGGATGAGTGAGGCACATCGAGACTCCAGCTCATTTCATTTTTTTTCTTCCTTCCTTTGCTAATTTCAGGCGGTCAGCACATTTGGGAAATTTGTAGTGCTCACCTGCGCAAGTCATTAATCTACATTAGAAAAGGTAGAGCCCCAATTCGAACCTTCCCGAAGGCTGGCGGGCCCCCACCCCCGATCTGCAGGTTAGTTTATATCTCCCTCCATTTAGGCACTTCCTGTTTCTTCTGTGAGTTTTCCTTTTCTCTTCTTGCTTGAATGTCTGCTCTTAGTAACATCGCCCTGGCACACTGGCTTAAGTCTTCTGTGCCCAACAGAGTGTCATCACAGGAGATAATCGAGCTCAGCTAGACCCTCCCCTGCCGGCCAGTGGAACCAGTTACTGGGAATCCATTCTGGTTCTTTTTCCTAGAGAATTTCAGCAAAAATATGCCTCCACTTTGTGAGTCTTTAAGGCAATAATTTTTCATCTTTCTGGAGTTTGATTCACCCCCCGCCCCAGGTGCCTCTTCCTCCTTTTTTATCCCTCTGTTGAAATATCTACCTTTTCCTAAAAACCTTGAAACAACCATGCATTTTTCCATTTTAATTCAAAGGAGCTGTGTTCAAAAAAATATTATGTATTTTTTCTCTAATCTTTAGATCCCCTGTGTCCCACGGACAAATAAAACTACCGACACACGGCTTGTCTGGAAAAAAAATTTTAAATAAACCTCTACTTCAAAATGCTGGCTTTTCCATGTATGTACAGAACAAAAGGGATTGTAGCAATGGCTGGATACACGGCATCAGTGCTCTTTGCTAACATATGCAAATGTGAGATGTGCACTCTATGGATTACGTCCAGTTCTTCCTATGGAGTCGTGCACTGCAGACCCGGAAGAAACCAGAGAGAACATCTAGGCTAGGGGTTTCCAAATCAGATCTTTTTGGGAGAAGAATTCTGCCTTCATATAGCACCTAATGTGGCACCCCAGTGTATAAAACATCACAGCCAAGGTCTCCTGGTTGAAATTGGGGAAATGTGGGCAGGGCCCTGCCCACTTGACCCTTCATTTGCCCTTGCAGTGGGGTCCTTGAAGCCCCCAAAGGCCCTCTAGAATATGGTTTATGCACTGATTATCTCTGTCCCCTCCAGATCCCTCTCACCCTGCCCCAGTGTCCCAGGAGGGTGACCTCAAAGGGCTCTCTTGCCCTCTCATCCTCACGTCAGATTTAGCACCAACAGGAATTCAGAACAAAGAAAGGTTAGGTTATTGCATCCCCAGCTTACTCCCTGCAGGGCATGATTTGACCATCTCCCTCTCTAGAAGGTTCCCTCTGTTCAGCTGGCAAGGGTGGGGAGCTCTTCCTACTCCTACCAACCCCAGGACACGTCGCTAAACCTCATGGATTCCTTAGACGCTGCACCAACCTTTTCAAATAGCGCATATATTAAAAGCTCCTCAAGTTACCCATTTTGAGTGTGCTATCTGTATCTTGCCAGGACCCTGACCAATGGATATGGTTTGAAATCTCAGACCATGACCGTTTCCTTGCCCAATGCATAAACTTTCATCCAAAACACACATTTGTGGGGGTGGAGGGGAGACTCTGAAAGAAGACTTCCGCTGAGTTCCTTTTTCTTCCCCTGGATTTAGAGCCTCTCCTTCCTGTTCTTTTAAAGAAATCTGGAAAGAAGCTAAAGAGCTAGATGTGCAGCTGTCTGTCTGAGGCCAAGGGCAGTTGCAGGCAGACCTCGCTGCCCGTGTCTGAGTGACCTTCATCCTGCTACTTGGCTGCCTACAAGTCCACGCTCACATCTGGCTCTGTCTGCGCCCGAATGTAACCTTGAGAATGACTTTGAAGATCTCTTCAGGGCCCGGAGGCTCTCTCCCCACCCCACTCACTGGCCCTGCCCTCTCCCAGATGTTCCCAAGTCCCCTGGGTGACCTCATGTGTCTTTCCTGGGATGTTGCTCAATCATCCTAGAACTGTAAGGCCACGGGGTCTCAGCCAGAACATGGCAGAAATATCCATGTGTCTGTTCTGCCTTTTCCCCGTGGAATCCCCCAGGCTTTAATGGAAATACTCCTCTAGATGAAGGCAGAAGCCAGTACTTGTTTTAATCAAATCCTGAACTTGACCCCTTCTGATAAAAGCTCGGATATAGAATTGATGTAAAATTTGGGACACTGGCCAGGTCCAGGAGGGAAGAGAAAGAGGGTGCATTCTTCTCTCCCAGCATCTGAGTTCCCAAAGAAATAAAACTATATGAATGCTCACTTCATTTCTCCTGATATATCGAGGACTCCAGATGTAAGCTCATTGATAGTCTTGGTGTGCGCTTTAGTATTTGTGCTTTTAATAGATACTGCAAGTGTGTTTAAAGTGAAAATAGAAACGGAGGGCTCTTAAAAGAGCTTACTCAAAATCCTGCCAATTACTGAAGTCTACCAGACAAGAAGGAGCCACTTTTTTTTCTTGATAGGAGAGGGAAAAATGTTTCCACAAAAGCCTGGCCCTTTGTCTTCAAAAATATGCATCTCTTGGGTACTGAGTTATAATAGTAAATACAGATGTAGCTGTGTCACATTAAAAGCAGGACCAAATTGCAGTACAGTGTTCAGGGCACTGTAATGTCACTTTAAGATGTATGGCGTCATCTAAAAATCTGCAATCGCTAGGAAGAAACCAGTACTGGCTCTGATTTTTGCGGCTCAGTGTTTTTTGGTTTCCTGAGAAGGTCATCTTTAAGTCAAAAGTCACGCAGTACCAACATGCTCAGATGTGTGATCTATTTTAGCTCCCAAAATTTCTCATCACCTGGTTACAAACATCTGAGGGCAAGAAATAGCCAAGATTCCATTGCGAGCCCTGAAGTAAGTTATTATTAGCCAGAAATGAACAAGTAAATAACGTGGCTCCAAGCCATTGCCCAACCCGGTCCTGAGCTGGCTTGGGGTCTGACAACTGTTTCTGATCCCTGTCTGAAGGAACTTGGTGGAAATGCAAAGATCAAATCTTCCATAACCCTCTGCAGCCCCTAGTGGAGCTAAGGAATTAAAAGTTGCTTAAACCCTTTTCTTGTTGCCAGTTTTTCTTAAACATTAGCTCTGTTCCATTTTTTTTTCCAACTCTAATTCACAAAGAATAGGGAAGCTTAGCCAACTGCAATTTCAAAGTATTGCCTCTTAAGCCCAGGCCAAGTGTGTAGACTTGATAGAACGCTGATTAATGCATCTTATTACATTAATTTCGGAGGAACCCGAAGGCATTTTCTCATCTTCCTAGTGCAGCCTGGCCTGCCAGAAGCATTTGTCCACTTGAGCTAATATCTTCAGCTACCAACAACCGTAAACCTGAAAATCTATCGGAAGAGTTGGCTTCTTTAGTTGCGCATGCGGCTCGGTACAAAATAGATATAGAACTTGGCTGAACTTTGCTTCAGATTTGCCAATCAAAACTCACGCACCCACGCCAAGTTGGCTACAAAACCTCTTACTTGGAGCCAGCACTAATTATGTCAACAAAGAAGTTCAGGTTTAGCCCCTGTTAAGTCCTGCACTTATGGGCGTTGGGAATGAGTCTTTGGTGTGTGGACAAACGGGTCCTGCTCTGACGAGCTCTGTCTTCTGGCTTCTTCCTGAAGCTCCCAGGAACCCCTCAAGTCCCAGCCTTTTCTGTTCCTTTTAGGCACGCCTCTCCACCATCTGATTTGGATGAAAAGGGTCTCCAGGCATTCCAGAGGCCCTATGAAAGGTTTTCTGAGGAGGCCAAGCCTTCTTATCATCACAGAGAATTTTCTTTAGAAATGAGAAGCCTTCTCATTGGCTTTTCCAAGGAGCTCTGAGGGGAAGTTTATGGTGCAGATTATTTCTTAGGGTGAGCACCTGCGGAATGAAGCTGGCATGGGCAGAGGAAGAAGCTAAGCTGAGATGCAGCCCAACAAGAGTCTCAGCCAACCTCATGTAGCACTCTGGAGCTGAAAGGGCCCCTCACAGTGTCGACCCCCATTGGGCTAATATGGCCGCCTTTATACCCCTGCCTTGACTAGTCACTGGGTGGACTGCACCAGGAAGGATGTGACCTTGCCCCAGGAAGGATGTCACTCTCTGTAACTCAGGCACTCCTGGAGCGGTTGACAGCTGAAGGCCACACACAGGCCTTCCTGGAAGGGAGATCTGGGCCACACACCAGCGTCCACCTACTTTCCAGCATGGGAACATGCCAGCTCCTGCCCCATGCTCTGCTCTACCCCAGCCCTCCCACACCATCTCCTCCTTCAGCACACAAAACTCTCTTCTTTGGATGAGGGTTGGGGTGAGCTATTCTGCAACCCTTGTTGATCCAGGTCTTGAAGTACTGTAGAAAGCCCTGGAACAAGGCAGACCTGGGTTTGAGTGTTGTTTCTACCATGTAACTAGCTTTCCAGTCAACTCATTCACTATTCAGGGCCTTAGTTTCTTCTTCTATAAAATGGAGCCAATCACATTTAATTCCAAATGTTGCTTAAGTCTACGTGAGAGTATTGGCAGAAATTCATTAGCACAGAGAGAGGGAGCATAAAGAGGAGGTTAAGCATGTGGGTTAAGAGCAGAGTTGGGAAGCCTGGGCTGGCAGCCTTGTTCCTTAGCTGAATATTCCTGAGCAAGTCACTTAACCTCTCTAGTCCTCTAGGTCAGGAACTGTGGTTTAACATCTACCCACCCATCCCCCATGCTAAGCCTCATCTCTACCTGATGAGCAGAAGAATAATAAAAGTGAGGAAACTGAGGCCCAGAGGTGCAGACTGACTTGCCCCAGGTTACACAGCCAGTCACCATGGAGTTTGGGTTGGAAGCCAACGGAACCAGCTATGTCTGACCTCCAGTTGATCCTCCCTCTCCCTGCCCACCCCATGGCTTCTCATTTTGAAAACCCAAAGACAAATAAAGTAAATAAATTGCAGGATTGTGAAATGCTGCGGTCCTCGCGTGTGCCCCTTGTGTCATCTGAACAGGCACCAGAATGTTTGCAGCGCAGATCCTTAGCGGATTATTCATTTGCAGCAGTGTCATAGGGTCAGGCTCAGGTGACCGGCGGTATTTTTATACCTGCATGTTTATATGTTTATAGCTTTTAAAGTTGCCTTCAGGAAGCACCGAGGTGTGTGGCATGTCACATAGGAGGAAAGAGGCTTGGGGAAGGGAGGCTGCTTGCTAGGATTTAGACTCAAGTCCCTCTATTTCTAAAGCCGACTGAGTCTTTGAGAGCATACAAAGAAAGGACCCAGAACAGGGGCAGACAGAAATAGATGCTCAGTCAATACCATCTGAGATTCAGGTTTCTGAGTCCAAAGCACACCATTCCCGTCTCCAACTAGAATTTAAATACTGACATAAACTCTTTAGTGTCTTAAATCTACCTGAACCAACTAAAATTCCCATCTCCAACTGGAATTGTAGATATTTCAGAAATAAAGTCTTCAGACTCTAGACATCTACCAGAACCAAGAAGCACAGATGTCCAAACGGGTGGCTTATTGTTCTGAATCCTTCCATTGCTGTCCCTCCTGGAGAGTCACATTGCAGGGCCAAAGCTTTTTATGTGACACCATCATTGTTGAACAGACACTTAGCATATTTAAGTTGGAATCCGCGGGAACCAGAGTGTTAGGGGAGAGTCCTAAGGAAGCCTGTTTTCTCTTCAAGGATGTAATCAAATTGAAAAGTAATCCCTAAAGGGCAGCCATTTGTAAATTAGGAAGGAAGGGAAAAAAGGTTACTAAGAAGAACCATCATCAAGGGGCTCGATGAAGCAAAAGGAACTGGAAAAAGAGAAAAGAAGCTTGCATGTTGTTTGTAAATTTGTGAATAAATTCTGTTAAAGAAATATTGGGTTCATATTCAACTTGAAAAACAGGGAAAGGGCTTTCATTGAATGCTTAGAAGTTTGAATACACTTTCAGTAGCTCTTCGTTATCTCAAATTAAATCTTAAATTGAGCTTGTGGTTCTGTGAATTAATACTCCGGCCTTTTAGCCCTGCTGCTGAGCTCATTCAAACCTAATGGTGGAAATGGCCACAGGTCAGTCCTTGGTCGGTGCTGTATAGAAATGCCTTAATGGTGCTGGCAGATGCTTGCATTCTGCAGCTGAGGCGGCCGGGCAGTGGGGGGCTGAGGTGAGGGAGGGGCTTGACAATCACATTATGGTACCAGGGTGGCATGAATGAGGAGGTACTGAATCCCACGCCATCCACCACTCCACGTTGAAATGGGAGGCAAGTGCTTCGTAAAGAAGAAGGATGCGAGGGAAGCCACCGTCACCTGCATGTTCGCCATGGTGACCCACATCTCAGGGTGCCACAGGAGAGGGGTCACCTGTCTGCATAATCCTATACATCATCCTAGAATATTTCATTCCTTCAACAAATGTTAAATAAAGGCCTCACCTGGGGTGTACTAGACATCGTTTGGTGAAACAGCCTCAGCCCGGGTGTCAGGGAGCTTACATAAATGTATGCATACATCCCTGCCAGTGTGCGTGTGCAAGGACAGCTGAGAGCATGCTGGTATGAAATATACAAGAATATGCACTTTTCAAGGAATTCCTTGACTTTGATATTTCTGTCTGCCTCAGTCTTCTGCTCTCTTTAAGTGGAATCATGGAGCACTCACTGTGGGCCGGACACAAAGCTGTTTTTTAGATAGGTTCCTGCCTTCCCTCTTTAGGACTAGCCAACCGGGTTTAAGTGATTTTCCCCCCATTTTACAGACGGCGGAAGGGAAGCCGGGGAGTTCCTGGTAAATAGCTTTGTTGGCGGTTTGACCCCAGGTCTCTCTGGTCACAGAACAGCTGTCCTTTCCAGGACCCCAGTCTGCCTCTCTGTGGGGTGCAGCAGATTTATCTGTAAGGCACATAAGCATCAGTGGAAAGGGTAAGTAAATGATCGGCTGAATGGCGGATCCTCTGAAACAGCAGGAGCTGACACTAGTTGAGCACTGGCCATGTGGCAGGCTCTGGACAAAGAGCTTTACACAACCTTTGGAGGGGAGCATGATGGTCCAGCCCATGTTACAGATGAGGATAGTAAAGGCCAGTGGCATCAACTCACAGAGAAAGTGGTGGAGCTGGGGTCTGTGTGACTCCAGGGTTAGGTATGTAATTAAGACCCTCCTCTGTTCTCCACATTTTCCCCTAACACACCTCCAGCTCTGTTTTCCAGCAGGGAGACTCCAGGGCTGAAAGGACCTAGCAAGAGAGAGAACCAGGTAGAAACCACATCCCCCAGCCTGTGTGGTTGTTATAGGACAAGAGCCAGGCACACCCCACCTCCTTGTAAGGAGTGGGCACCGGGGATTTATCTATCAGAGGGAGGGGGCTGGGCTGGCTGACATGATGGGGGACAGAGTTGCAGTGGAAATTGTCGGGTCACAAAGGGGAATTAGCTTCTGGGTGTCAATAGGTGCACATTGCTGCAGGCTGGGAGCCCTGGTGTCTCTATTAGCTCCTTAGGCCATGCGGCCTTAATGACACCCCTGCCAGTGATACAAGAGGCAGCCAGTGACAATAGGGAGGAGAGCTGCCAGCTCATCTAATCTGAATGCCCCACCCACCCCAGCCGGGGCCTGGGGAGGCCAAGGCCTGGCTCCTGTTCTTTGTGACAGTGGCGAGGACGATGACAGTAGAAGAGCAGCCCCCCGAGAGAAGGGTGTTGATCCAGGAGCCAGGTCAGAGCTGAGATGCAAAACAGGAAATCATTCCTGTGTGTGGAGGAGGCCGGGGCTGAGAGAGAAGGCGGAAAGGGTTAGGACTAACATTTAGGCAACACCGGCCGTGAAGAGGGTTCTGACATCGTCCACATCACTGTAACTGTTATCTGCAATTTTCCAGGCGTCTACAATATGCCCAGCACTGTGCTGGCCACTTTTAATTATCATTAATTTAATTATCATTAATATATAATTATAAATAATCATTTAATTTATAACAGTATGTCTTATTTAAGGTCCTACTATGTGCCAAATGCTATTAGACACATGTATTAATAATAAACATAATAGAATCTATGACTATGTGCCAAACCCTCTGCTATGCCCTTTATTAATTATGACACTATATCGTGTGCCAAGTATGTGCCAATTATCTTTTATTAATTGCTGTTACCATCGTCGTCTCTAATCCCCCAACCCTATAAAGTGGACACTATTATTATTTCTATGTTACAAACGAGCACCTTGGGACTCAGCCGGATTTGAACCCAAGTGATGGAGATGCGCATGCCTCTGTCCTCGAGCAGCGTTTTCTGCATTCTACACGCATACTTTCATTTCATCCTAAAATGTAGATGTGGTCTCCCCATTTCATAGAGGAAGCCAGGAGCCTCGAGGTTAAGGAACTTGCCAAAGCTACAGAACCATGAACTGCAAAGCTGGGATTTAAACCTGTGGCTCTCGTCCCCCTGCTGTGCTACCCCATGCTCCTAGGAGGCTCAAGGAGTTGGGAAATGGGAGTTGGTCTGGGCTCCAAGGCTGGAGGGGCAGCTATTGCAAGCCTTCAGACAGGCGCAGGAGTGGGCTGGAGCTTGGTGGAGTCAGGGCCGGGTTTGCTCACTGGGGAGAGCACATGGGGCGTGAGCCTCTGGACATTCTGGTATAAAGGAAGAGCACTGGGTATGGTTTCCGAGCAGTGATCTCGTCCTGGCTAAATCTGGGCTCCCTTGACTTACTTCAGGGGTGCTTTTGTGAGAAATACGCGTGATATGGGAATCAACATCCTGTATATTCTGCGGTGGAGCTGCCTGCGTTCGGATCCCTTTCTGCCCGCCCTTGGGTATGTCACTCAACCTTTCGGGACACCAGTTTTCTTATCAGAGAAATGGGGACCCTGATAGAGCCCACCTCATGCGTTTCCATGAGGATCGAACAAGTTAATACTTGAAAAGCGCTTGAAGCAGTGCTCAGCACATCTCCCATAGTGTGTGTTAAATCGAAAGATCAGGTTAATCTAAGTCTTGCTGAGCAACATTCCAATTTTCCTTCCTAACATCGGCCACCCCTCTCCCTGCCCTCTGCCCCTAAAGCTTCCCATGATCACTGCTCTTCTTTTAGAATTGTTCCCTGAGTTCCCTATCCTCGTAAATCCCGGGCACCTGTTTCTGTTTGTCTGCACGCTAAGTTCTGAGCCCAAGAGAAGAGCAAGAAGACTTACTCCTGTCCTGGAGTGGTCAACGGCCTTGGCAATATTGTCCTGCCAACACCAGACACTTGCTCAGGCCAGTTACGAATCAGGGAGGAGAATTTAGCCATATCAAAGCCTATTTTATTTTAGACTTTCTGACTCCTTGGTTTTATTTCCAGGTCTGGCAGACATACTAAGGAACGTGGGTTCTAAGTCAGACTAGAACAGAGGTTCTCAGACTTCAGCGTGCTTCAGGATTGTTTGGGGGCCGTTTCTCAGACCCCATCTCAAAGATTCTGTAAAATTTAGTTGATCCAGGATGGGACCCAGGAATCTGCATGTTTAACTAGCAGCAGAGGGAATTCTGGTGCGTGAGATGCGTGGGTTACATCCGGAGTAAAGTTAGTCTAGAGCAAAGGTCAGTAAGCTATGGCCCGCAGGCCAAATCCAACTGACTGCCTGTTTTTAAAAATGAATTGTTATTGGAACACAGCCTTGTCAGCCTTAATTGTCTACCTTTTGTCTACGGCTGTTTTCAAGCTACATAGCAAAATTGCATAGTTGTGGCAGAGATCGACTGACCCACCCAAAACATTTACTATTTTGCTCTTTCTTGGAAAAGTTTGCCAACCCCTATTCTAGAGGATTTTCTAGAAGCCCAGGCTGAAGGTCATTGGAACCCTATGGGGCAGAACAGCAAAAATGACCGTTCCTTGAGCCTGTGCCAGATTCTGTGCTGAGGGTTTTGGAGTTTCACCTCCTTCAATCCCCTGACAGGTCTATGAGCCACTATCCTCCCCGGTGTAAGGAAACTGAGACTCAGAGATTGAGAGCATCCCAAGGCCCCACAGCAATGAGGATTGGAGCCAGAATCAGAACTCCCAATTCCAGAGCGCCTCCCTCCTGTGAGCATCTTTCCTTGGATTGTTTTGTGAATGAGCAAAACTGGTGGATACCAGAGTGGCCCAGCCTCCTCAAAATACCATCTGTCGTGTGCAGTCAGCAGAGTGAAATGACCTGAGGTCTGGGGCTTGCTCTAAAATTCTTCAGCAGCAGCAGCTACAGCAGCAATAATAACAAAAGAAGGAAGAGGAGGGAAGGGATGAAGGAGAGAGAGAAGGCGGCAAGAAGGAAGGAAGGACGGGAGCAGCGTCAATGTTGTAATAATTTTTGCATCTAAATGATAGGTATATGGGGTTATTATATTATTTTCTCTCCTTTTGTTATGTTTAAAATTTCACAATAAATATGTATCTATCATCTATCTGTGTATCCACACACACATACATATGTGTGTATATATATATATATATTATTTTAATGTCTACTTGCTCTTAAGAAAGTAGCACAGCATGGCTGGGGTCTCTCTCTCTCTTTCTTTCTCTTTCTTGTATCTTACCCTCCACCCTGTGTCTTTTTCATTATTTCATTAAGAAAATGGTAGCACCTATCTGACTATTTTCATGGCTTCCCAAAGAGGCCTGACAATTAGAGTAAACACATTTCCCATTACCAGGGAAGTCAGTGCTCCCCCCCGCAGAGTCCCCGTGTCTTCTTTCACCTCTAGATCTTCTCCAAGGTCACTAAATTAAGCCTTCAGACAATCGAAAAATTGAATCTCGGTACATCTATTTTCCTAACAAAATTTCCGCAGTGCCGATTGGGGCTGACAGGTGCGGCCGCGCAGCTTTCTGGGCTGTTCAGGTCGATTTGGCCAAGCGGGACGGCATCAGCTTGTATTGGAGGGAACATCTGAGCAGCTCGGGGTCCCCTGGGAGTCAGAGAGTTCCTTACTCCTTGCCACTGTAAATGACTATTTCTGTCGTTCGCAGAGTTTCCTGTCCTCCTCCTCCTCCAGCCCCATCCTCATCCCCTGCAGCCGCCAGGTCAGGCACTGCTTCTTCAATTATTTATCAAAAGGGCCACTGCGATCATTGCAAACACATTTAGGAGTATCTGGAAACCATGTTTTCTTGGAGGGCACTAACGATGCAACAACTATCACAATCCTTGTCGGAGGGGAGGGGCAGGATGTGATAGTTTGGGACTGAAGTCTATTAGAGAAGGAGGGGCTTTGCTCCAAGCCCCCCAGGCCTTGCAGCTGTTGCAGCCTGGCTGGTGGAGGGGCTGCAGAGGTGGGAACCACCCAGGATTTGGAGGCTGAGGACCCTAGCTCTCTGATTGCCAGCTCTATGGCTTTGGAGGTCACGGCCCCAGTCCAGCCTTCATTTCCTCATCTACAACCTGTGTCTTAACCAGCACTTTCAACAGTGAACACTGCATGTCCTCCTGTGGTTCTGGGACACACCTGAGATCACCCTCCATGAGCCTCTAAGATTTATCTTAAAAGCTCCAGGTGAAGTCTGCATTCTACTCAAAATATCTCTGTTCGTGTAAATGTAAAAATGATATTTTAATTTGCTTAGCTGCAAATAAAACTGATGCTCTAGGAAGATGCACTAAGTTTACCCTGTGGCTTGGAATACCCGCCGGTACCCAACCTGGGAGCCCAGGTGTACGTCGCCAGCTGCACAATGCCAGCACTGATGACCTCCATAGTAGGTGGTAGGCTGCATACTTATGAGGTGTAAATCCTTGGACAGGTCACTTAACCTTTCTCTTCTTGAGTTTTTTCTCATCTATGAAAGAGTGACTATAATGCTATCTTCATTTTTAGGAGCACTGAGAGGATCAAATAAGATAATTCTTATAAGCACAAAGCATAATCCCTGGTACATAATAAGTGCTCAATACATGTTAGCAAAAATAATTGTTACTGCTATTGCACGCAGAAGCTTTTAATGAGCACCTATCTGTAGCACTCCATGCCAAGCCCTAGAATGAAATCTCCTAGAAGATACAGGAGTAGGTGGGGGGCAGTGTGGATCACACTTGCCAGGTCCTAACGTCATTGGTCCCTATGTAATTTTTGTTTCTCGAATGGACTTCTTTCTTGCTTTCTGTGATAGCTATTTGGGTTGCTTCTGTCTCTTTCCTGGATTCATGTACTCATTCCTAGGTCTTTATAGCAATGATCTATCGCTGCCTAACAAATTGCCCCCAAACTTCATGGCTTAAAACAATAAACATTTAATAAACATACAGTTTCTATGGGTCAGAAATTAGGGAGTAGCTTAGATAGATGGCTCTGGCTCAGGGTCTCATGAAGCTCCAGTCAAGCTGTTGGCCGGGGCTGCAGTCTCTGGAGACTTGACTGGGCTGGAGGTTTCACATCCAAGATGGGGTATTCACCTGGCTTTTGGCAGGACGCCTCGGTTCTTCACCATGTGGGCTGCTCCATGGGGCTGCTTGAGCATCCTCACAATATGGCAGCTGGCCAAGCGCGGGATCTCAGAGAGAGCGCAAGGAGGAAGCTACAATGCCTTTTACACATTAGTCTTGGACATCACACACTGTCAGACACTGTAACTTCAGCTACATTCTGTTCGTTGGAAATGACCCACTAAAGGCCATACTTAAGGAGAGGGGAACCCAGCTCCACCATTTGAAGGAAGGGCTATCAAGGAACTTGTGGGCATGTTTTGACATCACCACGATCTGCCGCGTCAGTACTCTGACTCTCTGGAACACCTGATGGATTCACTGGTTCAGCCCTTGGCAGAGACAGGAAGTGTGGAGAAATGCTTTCCTCCCTTCCCTCTGGGTCGGAAAAGTCATCATCACCTTTTCTGGAGTGGTTGTGATTGGACAGTGGACACTAGTCACAGAGGCCAGCAGGTCAGTGGAGGAGATAACTTCAGAGAGGGAACCTTGCACTCCCTCCATCACATTCCTTAGAGAACTTCTCCAAGGACAGATTGCATCCATTTGTAATCATTACAGCTGTGGCTTTTGAACTCATCAATTTTATTTGTTTATTTTTCCCCCTGAGAGCGAGAAACTTGCCTTGAAGAATTGCTGCTTTGGACAATGTGGTAGGTCCCCCCATCAGTGTCTTCAACTGAGCGTTGGTGGGTTAGAAAACAAAGTGGCCAGGGTCAGCATGTTCTCTCTCCTTTTTACACCAGTCCTCAACTCACACCCTTTCCCATACACTGCTTCTTCCTCCAGTGTTCCATAATTCTCTTTTACTTAAGAGTCCAGCCTCCTCACCATTCTGCCCTTCTCCCCTGCCTCCTATTTCCTTCTCCTCCCCATTCTTCTTTGTGAGAGGAAAGAAAATTGGGTTTCAGTACCTACAACATGCAACAAGGACACTCGGTTATCACCCATTAGGCTCTCTGCTCCTACGTCTGACTTTCCACTTCTCATCTGTTCTTTTACTGCATGCGTGTTTCTCCTGTGTGTCAACAGCATGGGTGTAAAAATCTTGAACGTGTGTATGGTGCTTAGAGTTTTCACAGCAATTTACTGAGCATTATTACCTCAATGCATCCTCTGTGAAATTGGGTGTGATTATACCCATTTTGCAGATGAAGAAACTAAGGCTTAAGAGGATCCAGTAAGTTACCCAGAATCACACAGCTCATAAGGGGAAGAGGCGGCCCTCAAGCCAGGGTCTGCTGGCTCATAAATGTCATGTTTTTCCTACCATACCCTACAGGCACTATGTCTCCCAGCAGAATATAAGATTTTTGAGGCCAAAGATTGTGTCTCGTTCTGCTTTGTATCCCTTTGGCTTTTGCCTCGGTGTCTTGCCCGTATTAGGCACTTGGAACATTCCGGTTGAATGAATGAATGAGTGAATGAATGAAGCTATCAGTCAAATCAAAACGCTGCTCACACGCGCATCCCAGAGTCCGGCTTTCGCACGTGCCTCGGTTAAGGGAGTCTGGAAGTTAGTATTATGGAGCCCAGTAAGAAAGATGATGCTGTGGCCTGAATAACAACGGGATGCAAACACTTGCCTCTTCTCATAAATCTTGTAAATCAGCGTCGTCTGTGCTGAGCAGGGCCTGTGTGTTGTGGTAGCAAACACCAAGAGGCCCAGAAGGCTGGTCTGAGACAGCGTCCCCATCGAATGCTGCCTGGTGCTAAGTCTGCAGAATGTTTAAATAAGGGGTTAATTTATAAAGTGAGCCACGGGAAAGTTTCCAGGATTGCTGAGCATGTGTCTCATAAATTGGCGCAAATTGAATCTAGCTTTCTGTGCCCGTCAGCTCCTAGGTAAACCAGAATTTATTGAGAGGTGTATAGGTTGCCATCCAAAGAAACATAGTAAATGAGAAAAGTGTATCCTCAGGAGGTCTGTAAACAAGGTATGAAGGCTAACAGATACAGCGAGGGTCCGAAATGTGAACTCCCTCGTGCCGAGGATTCAGAAGTGCTGTCTAGTTTGTTACAGATGGAGACCGGGTCCCAGGAATCTTTGTTCTATTCTTAAACAGTCCACTGACTTCTTAATAGACTAAAGATTTTGTGGATTGCAGAGAAAATTTATGGCATGGAGGGGACACAGACAAAGAGGAGCGCTAACTTCAGTATTTTGCATACGTCAAATTATTAGACCAGTTTATCCAGAACCAAAAATATTATGCAATATGCAAATATGAAGCTTTCATTTTTATTATTATAATGACTATTTATAATAATCCTGGATGCATGCCGCATTAGTCTGAGCCATCATAATAGCTGTTCATATTTACTGAGGATCCACCACAAACCAGACACTGGGCTCAGTTTTGCAAACTTTATTTCCAGCCTTTTTAAGAACTCAATCCTTTCAGGAGTCTGGAAGTTGTTGACGTGCCCATTTTACAGAGAAGGAAAGTGAAGCTCCAAAAATGACCCGAGGATATTTATCTCATTCCAAAAACTATTCTTTTTTTTTTCGTTACCCAACATTGCCTCTTATTAACAGAACGGTCTTCTCATTACCTAGAAAGCAAGTGCCAGCATTCTGGTAAATGTCTTTGCCTGCCAAATTATTGACCATTTCAATCTAGCTTTTATTCTTTCAGCTACAACATTCAGAGTGATGTGCAAAATACCCTGTGTTAAATAGAGCCTCTAAATCTACATGTTGATGACTGTCAAATCCTCTGGAAGGGGGCCAACCACAAAAATGACTTTACAAGGGAAACACGCTTTAAAATAAAAAGGGTCCGTGAGTGTATTAGTGAAGCAGTTGTGTGCTGAAGAAAGAGAAGATGGAGTCACTGGACACACCATAAAATCAAACAATCAGGGCACATGAGAATGTTCACATAATTTTTTACATACAGGTTGAGTTAGGATCTTTTAGCCGTCCTATTGGCTGGACAGATTATTATGACTGCATGTTAGAGAGGCAGAAACAGAGAAGTTAAGTGACTTGTCTGAGAACACACAGCAGTTCCAGAATTCATCCTTCCCTTGTCTGACCTCATGAGGAGGTAGGCAAACTGGGCTAGAAGGAGAACCTAAAGTGGAAAAAAGGTTGTATTGCCAAAATATTGCTAGGAGGCATTTAGAAAAATCTCTTGGACCTTTAGTAAGAAAAGAGGTATAACTCAAATCTTAAGTAATTCAATATACTTAGTTTTTGTTTTTGACTTTTCACGAAGGTAGGGATCTGTTATGTCTTCAGATATATTTGAGATGAACAACAAGAAAACAGAAAATTATGTTACTACCTAAGCTGCCACTTCTTCAAAGCCTTGTTCTTCTTGTTCCCTTTGATGTATTTCAACTCCAAAATACACTGTGACATGAAAATTGTGTATTCAGATTGTTCTATTGATTTTGTTGAGAAAGTGACCTTGTAATGCGCACACGAAAATGAAGAGATCTATCCTGCCTGGCCTCTTCTTTGTGAGGATGGGAGAACTACAGTGGATAACGTGCATTTGTTTCACACCTAGATTTACTCTTCCTTTGCACAGACTCAGAGCACCCAGGAAGGCTTTTTGTAAGATTGTGCAGGTGTGACACCGGGCAGGGGGACGAATGTGGGGGCTGAAATCCTGTGCTCCATTTGCAAGAGCCAATGGCCCTGGCCAGAGATAGAGAGATCTCTCCTCAAAACAGCCCTTGCTGTGGGTGGCATTAGGCCATGTACCAGGTACCAGAAAGTGAGATGCAGGGATGCTGTAGCAGCTCGCCTAAGATCCGGTAGCTGGTAAGTATCAGAGATGATGCTAGAACCCAAGATCTTTGATCTAAATTCAAGTCTACTTAATTATTCTATACATCTGAAGCCCCTGTGGTTTGGATTCCTAATCACAGGACTGAGATGAAATAGAATTTCTTAGCTTAAGGAGCCAGGCGGTAGAGGGGCTTTTGCCAAAAACATTTTTTTTTCCAGAGTCAGGGGTTAGCAGAAAGAGATGAAGATGGAAGGTGAAGTGAAATACAAGAGAGAAAGGGGAGAGTGGAGGTTGTTCTCCAGAACGGAGAAGCTGCTGCTTCATCCCACACAATGGAGACCAGAGCCCAGATTATGTTAACGAGAAGTTCCAGAATTGCAGATTGCTCTTTGCTACTTAGGGCGGCGGGGGCGGGGGGGGGGGGGCGGGGGACAGCACGTGGAAACTTAAAAAATGGTTAGCTGTATGTAAATGGCTTTTATTATAACTGCGAGGCTGAACCAGAAGACTGGAGCTGTGTAAAATGTCACTTACTCTTATCACGGTTCGTGGAGATTACCTTTCCACGGGAGTTTCATTTTCATTTCTTCCAACACTTGGAGAAGTGAACGAGGCAGTGACTCCTTTATTTCCTAATCCTCGCCAGCAACTTGCTTCTTCCTCTGTGTTTTGTGTCATTCTGTATGATATTGCATCAAGGCAATTCATGGCAGCGGTTGAACCAAAAGCAATTTAAGTCAAAAATGGACAAATATGGATGTCATTTATAAGGCTTGTTCAAAGGCCTTTGACATCACTCAAAGCCTGAACACTTCTCAGGAGTGAGATGCTTTTTTTTCCCCAGCAATGCAAGATTAGAGATTTAATACAGACCGCTTAGTAAGGCGTCTGTGTGGTTCTTGCCTAGAAACCATTTCTTGGGAAATCAAGTATTTTGTATTATACACTGAGAAGGAGAAAGAGAAGAAGATTGAGTGATTGGAAACCAAAGTGAATCCCCAAGGTGAATTAATATATATTATTTTGATTTAGTTGCAATAATAATAGCAACATGTATCACGTATTTGGGCATATCTCATAGGTGGGCATGGTGTTATGAGTGTTACATTTAATTTAGTTAATTTTAATAATCACTGTGCATAGATATATCTGTAAATATAAAGACAACTGTCATTGTCCCCATTTTACAGATGAGAAAACTGAGTCTCAGAGACCCAGTCAAGGGCACAAAAACCTTGAGTGGGAAAATTCATTCCGTGTGGCTCCAAAGGTCTTTTTGCTACACCATACCCTAGTTTTGAGAAGAACTGGCAAAATTAGAAGCCAGAAGCCCTGTTTTGGCCATGTCCCTTCCTCTCTGTGTCTGGGGTCATGGGGAAGGCTGGTGGCTTGGGAGCCTCCTTGTCTGACTCCATGGGAGTTGTCTAACAAGCTTTGAAAGATAGCTTTTCATGTTCTGTGGATGGAGGAGAAGCAGAGGAAAGCCATGCTGGGAGCTGCACTGTGCTTTGGTCATTGCCAGGAAGCAAGGCCAGGTGTCATCAGAAAGGCGGGCTAGTTCAGCCATTGCATTGCAGAGTGACAGAAACCTAGTGGCAGAAAACCCAGTAAAGAGAGGACAGAAACATTCCTCAAACCCCAGAGGGTCGAGGAGCACATCTCTGCAGAAGAGGAGACTTGAGCAACTCCTAGAGATTGAATCACAGAGACAACTCAAGGCACAATTGAGTGTTCAAATGGTGAGGCTTTACACACACACACACAGGACTAGAATATTTTCTTTGGCTGCAAAAGAACTATATAGAAGAATGAAAAAAAAAAGTCAATCCCAAAAGGTTGCGTACTGTATAATTCAATTTACATAACATTGTTGAAATGACAAAGTTATAGAAATGGAGAATGGATTAGTGATTGCCAGGGATTGAAGAGAAGCAGGAGTGGGGTCCTGGTGGGGATGGAAATGCTCTGTATCTTGACTGTAGTCGTGTCAGTGTCCTGGTTGTGATGTTGTACTAGAGTTTTGTGAGCTGTTACCATTGGGAGAAACTGGGTAAAGGATCCCTGGGATATCTGTATTATTTCTTACAACCCCATGTGAATCTACAATTCTCTCACAATTAAAAGTTTAATTTAAAAAAATTATAGAACATTTGGGGAAAAAATTCACCAAGAAGAAAATTTAATCACCCAGGGGCCCTCCACTCAGAGACAGTCACCATTTCCATTGTGGTGTACCTCTCCCTCTCCTGTTCATACATGTAAAATGGAGAGGTTGTAAAATGTAGTTATACCTTGTCTATCTCCTGGCTTGGTAACATCCAACCTTTGCATCTTCTCGGAGAGGTCTGAAGGCTATGTTTAAACCTGCTGGTTTGGCGTGGATTTTGATGAAAAGACAACGATGAGATCCCTGTCTGAGGAACTGTGCATCTGGCATGGATGCATTTCATGTGCAGAGCTGCAAGCTTTCTGTCCCCCCTCCTCGTGCTAATAGGTGTTAAGATTTTGCAATAAGTATTACTTATGGCTGTTAATTGAACTACATCCCAGATTGTCAGTACATGTTTATTTTCTGATTTTAATTTCTCTGAGTTCTCACAGTTATAGGGAGGAGAAGGGGGAGATTAAAGTTGGGTTGCGGGGACAACGTATCTGACGTGTAATCTACATCCCTGGTTGATGTTCCTGCCAACTGACATGCCTGGCTAGGGAAAATAAAATGGGGTCGAGGAAGAGGTGGGGGGACATCTTAAAAAACCCAGCTCCCAATGCCACCCCCACCCCCACCCACGTGCACCCGAGATCATTTCTCCAAGTGCCTTTGCTTGCCGGCTGCTGGGAGTGACCCCTGACCCCAGGGACTAGCTAAGCCTGGAGGCAAGTAAGAGCAGAAAACCTAAATTTTCTATTATTACCACTTACTGTCTGAGTGACTTGGGCAAGTTCCTTCATCTTTCTGATCCTTCATCCACTTCCCTTTCTGAGCCTCAGTTTCTTCATCTTTCAGCAGAGTTAATCAGTTTCGGGGTGTTTGGAAGTTCAAATGAGTTGACACATGTGAACATGCTTTGTCAATAAACGGTTGTGTACAAGAGTAAGTAGTCATCATCGTGGGATGGAAGGAACCCATTGTCCACCATGCCTCCCAGCTGACCCTCCTGTGTGCTCATAGGATAATTTTTTAACGTAAAATAATTACCATTGCTAATCCTGACTGTACATATTCCTAACTCTGTGACACTGAACAAAGTCTGGAAGCTCTTTCTCATCTCTTGTTTTTATTTTAAAGAGAGATTGTTGTGTGGATTAGGTAAGAGAAGATGTGAGGCACGACACATAGTAAGACTCAATATGTCCTTGGTTGACTAATTGGTTGACTCCAAACAGTCGATGCAAAAGAGCTTGTGGCTGTGCAGCGTGGTTGTAACGAAGCGAGACGATGGCATGGAATGGGACCACTACTAAGTGAGGCTTGTTACTTAGTTTTTCTATGGAGCCAATGGCTTATTTTGCATTGTCCATATCAGCATTAAGCAGGACTGCTGCACAATCAGTGGGTCAGTCTTGAAGCTCACTATCTAACGTAGCACTTCCCCACCTACAATGTACCTACGAATCACGTGGACCCCCAGGATCTTGTTAAATGCGGATTCTGGTTTAGTAGGTCTGGGTGGGGCCTGAGATTTTGTGTTTCTTACAAACTAATGAGCTCCCAGGTGATGCCAATGTTGCTGGTCCAAGACTACACTTTGAGAAGTGAAGGTCTGGATGTCCTTCTCAACAGAGGCAGTACTGCCTGCTAGGAACCTTTTGGAAATTTGTGGAGGCACTTTTGGTGGTCTTTGGCATTAGTGCTTGGGGTCGGTAAATCCATCCTGGGATGGTAGACAGTCCAATGCAATAAGGAATTGACTGCGTCGTGGTAACACGCACATGTGCCATTAGACATCCGCGCCAGTGAAAAACCTGTTTGCAATGATCTGAGCCCAGAATTCACGCTTGCTTTGCACAGAAACACAATGTGTATGGAATCTCCTAGAAATAAAAGGATCTTCTAAATCAAGGGAAGATTGTAATGTGTTTTGTTCAAAACTTTACCAAGATTTGATTGCCATCTTGAAAAATCAAGTAGTGCCTCTCGTAGTAGTTGAGTCACTGTTAACATGGGATTTGTTTACATATGCAGCTGTTATCCTCATGGTGATCACACAGTGGTGCACAGGAGCTACCTCCTACCAGCTCATGTGAGCAGGTTTTGCCCATTTCTTCCCAAATCTGCATTCCATGATGTTGTATTGGTAGCTTGAGATTGACGGTGGTGAGAGTATTTACACCATGGAAATTGGCAAATGCTACCAATCAGTGTGTGTGTGTGTGTGTGTGTGTGTGTGTGTGTGTGTGTGTGTGTGTGTTTCTTCCTAGAGAGCTGGTTTACCAATACAATACTATGTCTGTATAAAAATATATTCAGCCCTTATTTCAAAATGCCAAATACAGAGAATATATTTACAAAATTCTGGTGAATTTTCATTTATGTTTTTAAAATCCAAACCTACAAGTAGGTGCAAACATTTGACTGTTTCATTATGGGCTTCTTGTATAATCTTGTCCAAGCAGTTACTTTGTGAAATGCATATTATTTTATCAATTATTTTTTCTCTTCCTTATTTTGTAGTTAGGACATTGTATTAAATTTTTGTTAATTATGTGTGGGTGGGTTATGTTATTCATGAATTTCATTTCAGGACCTTAATAAGGAGTTATAAAATTTTAAAATGAGTGTCTTGGATTGCTGGGTTTGAGTATCACTGATCTAATTAACCGCCAGGCAGGGCCTGCAGACATGTGGGAGACCCAGCTCTTCTCTTGGGGAGAAGGGATGTAAGAGTTACATTATAAAGTCAAGTTGTAATCAGCATCTCCCCTTCAAGGTGCCTGGGAGAAGTGTGTTTTCATCTGGGATTGGCGTGAGCAGCAGAGTGTCCCATAAAATAATCCAAAGGGAGTTCCTTTTAACAGATTCAGCCATTCAGGAGTTGAGGAGGAGGAGGAGGAGGAAGAAGCCCAAATGAGTGGAACAGAATTTAAGAGGATTGGAAAAGATGTATATAAAATAGATGGAGGGATGAAGCCAGGCTTAAGAGAAAGTTTTCACTTTATAAGAAAGAAATATAGGGGGCTGCCCCGTGGCCAAGTGGTTCAAGTTCCACACACTCTGCTTTGGTGGCCCCAGGTTCGCAGATTCAGATCCTGGGAGCAGACCTACTCCACTCGTCAGCCATGCTGTGGAGGCATCCCACATACAAAATAGAGGAAGATTGGCACAGATGTTAGCTCAGGGCAAATCTTCCTCAGCAAAAAAAAAGAAAGAAAGAAAGAAATATGGAATAGAAACCCAATTTAGAAAAATGCGCATATATGCGCGCACACCGACGCCCCTCTCACAGAACTGGCAGTGGAGAGGCAGTTTTGAACAGGGCTGGCTCTTTTACCATAGCCTTCTGTTAGGAGCAAAAGTACTGCAAATGTTGCACTAATGTTTGGGCGTTTGCTTTTGGCAATCATTCCTCTTTTTAATTTTTTTTTGGCACCATAGAAATGTTTCCATAAGTAGTGCATGTAATAAGTGTGTTACTTTATTACTGTCAGCTACCGTAACAGTAGAGGAAAATTCAACAAACGCAAAAGCTAAGGTCAGAACATAGAAGGCTCCTAATTCCACATTTTCATGAACTTGTACCTTTCAGCCATGAAATCTTTCTATTTCCTCACCTGTGAAATTCTTAGCTTTGGGGGTGGTGAGGCCCCCCAGTTCAGTGCCTGATTGATAGTAGATGCCCAACCAAATTTGGGGCACGTTTATTATTATGGTGGCTGCTTTGTAGACTTGCAAAGCCAAGCGCTTGTTTCTACATCGCTAAGATGTGAACGCTCAGCTAGGGCTGAGATTTGCCTCAGCTTTGGACATGAGCAGCCTTCGTATGCAACACAACCAGGAATGAAATGTTGTGATTCTTTGCCATGGAATAATTGGAAGTCACTTGCTCAACTAGAGCAAGGAATCCAGCGGAAAGGAGGAAGTAAAAATAAAAAGGCATAAAGATGTGAGAAAGTGAGCAAATCAAAGTAATTGAGGAACAAAATAATTCATTCCCTCTCCCTGGCTCAGCACAGATGCAAATGATATATCATGAAGTAAGTCCCCAATACAAAGGCAGCCAGCATAACTGTTGCGTCAAATATTTAGCCAGAGCCAAGAGCAATTTTTTTATTATGTTTTTTTATAAGTTTGATTTACTAACCTTCAGTGCAATCCCTATTTTTAGAGGTTGGCTCATATTTTTAATTTGTTTTCTCTGAAGCACTGAATCCTTACTAGTGTTTCAGCTGTCCACTCAGTTCCTAATGGCAGAGCAACACTGAAAAGCATAATTACATTTCCTAATTATGTGTAATTAGGCAAAACCCAGATGATGTATTCAGCGTGCTCTCTGAATAGTCAGGGGTCAAGGACTGTTGGAATTCAGTAACATTTTTATAAATAAGCCGGTGCGTTATTTAACGTCAGGGTCCAAGGTGGTGCGGGGTGCCGTGTAGACCAATATAATGGTTGAAATATATAGCATTCATTTATTTGGCCAAGTAAAACTATAATTGATTCCCCACCCCATTACCCTCCTCCTCTTTTTAAAACCGGGGTTTAGATCTGCTATTTTTAGCCCAAGAGAGGCCCTCTAAACTCAGAACCATAAAGTTCTGCTTACTGACAGCCTAAGTGATATTTATTTTTTCAAAGCTTAATCCTTTTGAAACATGGAGAAATAAATACATCCTCTTATCTACCATATGCCTGGGACGGGAAATAAATTCTTATTTTCCTGCAGTGTGGTACCAGTGGGCTACAATGAATAATTTGGGCAGTCTCGCTGAAGATAATAGGGAAGCCTTCTCTATTACCAGTGATAATTATGAATCTCATAATAGAAAACATCCCGAGCCTGAACATCAATCAGGGAAGATAAACAATGGGAAATGATGGGTATACAAAAGGGAAAATGGCGGCCGCACATATGGAGGGAAGAGACTGCAGAATTCTGGCGGGGTTATAAATCATAGAGTCAAATCATTTCCATGCAATTAATATCCTCACATTAAAACATATGCTTTTAAAAAAAGACTTTGCAGGCTTTTCAGCTGGGCAATGGGCTGCCTGACAAGATTCCTCCAGGAACCCCAGAGCTGCCCTTCTGTCTGAGTCTTGTGTTTCCCTGGCTGGAGTTGACTGGAGTGCTGGTTAACAATGTCACCATGTGAGCTGGCCCTATGAGCTCACCCCAGCTCACCAGGGACCCTACACCAAGAGGTCAGAGCTAGTGGTGGCTGACCCTCAGAATCTTGGGCCTTAACAGAACAACAAAGACTGGCCCAGTGATGCGGGAAGTCTAACTTCCTTTACCAGCCTGCAAGACTGTTTCCAGCCATGCGGACACAGCCCAGTGAAGCACTTGGCAAAGCTACAGACAAATGGAAAACCTTTATTCCAAAGAGTCGTATTTAATAGCGCTGCCTTCATGCACATTCTTCTTGTCTTGCTGTCATTTTTATCCAGTCCCAAGGTACTTTGATGGGCTTCTTTAAAAAAATAATAAAGGAATCCGTTCATAACAGTAAGAAAGCACTGCCTATTAGTCTGCCATTACTACTCAAAATGAAATTTGAGACTATTTGGCTAATTTATTTACTGCATTATGTGCAAAGACCAACAAGATTTCTAGCCTTTCCTCATATCGGTCTGCATGTAGAAATTCACCGACCTTGGCCCCTACCAACATGAAATCAAATAGAATGTCTCCATTCCAACCCCTGCTTGAGAGGGGGCTGGAGATTTGAGTCAATTGTCAAATATGTCCTAAAGGCCACAAAATGTGCTCATGGATTTTGTTTTATAGGCTTAATATAATATTGTATAAAACATATTTTTAAAGAAATATGTAACTTTTCCCCCAAAGCAAGGGTTTTCCCATGCCATATAATTTGCTAAGTGTTGTAGCCCTTAATTTATAGTCTGCCTCCACAAGGCAAAAAATAACTCGAAGCTATGATTAAGTAAGTAATGGACAAGGTAGCTAATATTCACTGAAGGATCGCCTTCCAGACACTCATTTTAAGTGACAAAATGGTTGAAGGTTGAGAAATGTAGTCCTGTACTAATTTAACTGAGTTGTGGGGAATCAAGAAACGACCTTATAAACTGGCATATCTGGGCAGTTAGGACACGGAGTGGATGTTCTCGGTGTACATTTTAATGAGCCTGTGCCTCATCTTCCCTATTTAAAGTAAATTGGTTTATGCCTAGTTGTGCCATGAGTTTTTCCGATAAAATAATTCATTTGGAAGGGGTGTCCTAGTCCAGTCTTAACCAATTCCGAGACAGCAGTCTGTGTAGTGTGGATGGGGGAAGCATGACAGAGTAGAAAAAGCATAGTCTTTGGAATCAGGCAAAACTGGGTTGGAATTCAGACTTAGCCATCAAGAGCTCTGTGATTTGGGGAAAGTTTTTTCTTTTTTTTTGAAATAAATTTTAGCTTACAGAAAAGTCATAAAAATAGTACATAGAGTTGTGTACCCTTCATCCAGCTTCCCCTAATACTAGCATGATACATTCTTCAACACTAAGAAATTAACATTGTTACAATGTTATGAACTAAACCCGACTAACCAACACTTGGTTTGCATTTTACCTGGGTTTCCATTAATGTTTTTTAACTGTTCCAGGATCCAATCCAGGGTACCACATTGCATTTATTGTTATATCTCCTCTGATCTGTGGCAGTTTCTCAGTCTTCATTATTTTTCTTATTTTTTATGCCACTTTTGAAGAGTCTGGTCAGTTATTTTGTAGAAGGTCCTCGATTTGGGTGTGTCTGATGTTTTCTCCTGATTTGATTGAGGCTATGCATTTTGGGCAAGAATGCACAGAAGTGGCGTGCCCTATTCAGTCCATCATACCCGAGAGTACATAGTGTCGAAATGTCTTGTTACTGGTCATGTTAACCCTGATCTCTTGGCTGAAGTGTTGTCTGCTGGATTTATCTGCTGAAAGTTGCTATTTTTCCCTTTGTAATTAATAAATATCTTGCGGGAGATACTTGGAGACTATTTCTCCTCAAATTTTCATCCATGAATTTTAGCATCCATCTTTGGATCTTGCCTGCAACAGTTAATACCATGGTGTCCCGGTGGAGACTTTCTATTTCTCTCATGGCTTCTACATTTATTAATCAGAATTCTTTTCTGTGGAAGGCTGTCCCTTCTTCTCCATTTATTTATTTAATCATTTATATGCATATTTATTTTAGTCCCGAGGTCATAATACAATAATACTGTTATATATTAGGTTGCTGAAATCATTCCATCTTTGGCCCCTAGGAGCTCTTTCATGTTGGCTCTTGTGCCCTTTTGATGTGCCTCATCCTTTTTTGAGAACTTCCTTCCTTTTTGGCACTGCAAGATGCTACAGGCTCATCTTGTATTTTCCTGCCCCAATCTTGGAGTTAACTACTTCTCCAAGAAGCCCTGGTTTCTTTTATTGAAGAATGGGATTTAGGTACCAAGATCTGGGTGCTAGGTGTGCTCACTGCAACTGGGTTACCATTGCTTCCAGGACCTCTCAGTGGACAGTTTGGAAATATATATATGTATACTAACTCATAAGTACCCACGTATCTCTATTTCTGTATCTGTATGTGTGTATATTATACATTTTAATATACTTATGTTGACATTTGCATTTATTTATATTTAAACAAATTTATTGCTTTTATTTATTTATATATTTATAATATTAAAATATGTAAAATAAATATATATTTGTACTATAACAGATATATTATCATTATATCTATATTTTAAAATATGAGTTCATACCTGATTCCAATCCAACACAGCTGGGTCTATTCTAGCTTCTCTTGGGGATGTTGTTTAGCCATTCTAAGTCTCACTTTCTTCTTCTATAGAATGGAAATAATAACCACCACAGTTTAGGCTTTTAGGGAGGTATGGTAGATTGTAAAAATAGCAGATTAAAAAAAGAAAGAAAGAACAACAGTTCCTCCCTCACTGCATCTACACCCGTCCTATATGATGTAGCTCATCCTCCCATTAAGAGGTGGAATCTGTTTCCCCACTACTTAAATCAGGTTGACCAAGTGACCTGCTCTGGCCACTAGGGCCTTAGCAAAGATGATACAAACATGGGCATGAAGAGCATTTGGATATCTGGGCTTGCCCTCTTGCTGCTGAGAACCCTGAGACCACCACGGGAACAAGCCTGAGCTACCCTGCTGGAGGATGAGAGGCCATGGGAAGAGAGCCTAGTTGTCCTAGCAGACAGCCTGCTAACCACCAGGCACATGAGTGAGGCCATTCTAAAGTCATCCGGCTATCAGCCAAGCCACCAGCTGAGCCCAGATACAGGAGAGAGACCAGCAGAGAAAGAGCCCAGCCCATGCACAGAATCATGAACTTTTTGTAAGAAGTGGTTATTGTTTTCACCCACTGAGTTCTGTGGTAGTTTTGTTATGCAGCAAATGCTAACAAATACAGAAGGCTTAGAGTGAGTGTGTGGAAAACAAGTAGCAAAGCGTCTCTTTTACGAAGTGGGCTTTCCATCAGTGCTGTTTTCAGTTAGAGATGTTATTTTTGGAAAAAATTCAAGTTCTTTTTGCTCCCAAACACCTTTTCAGCCAATCTAACCAAATGAACTGTGTTTGCTAACTGTTGGAACCAGTCGTTTGCACTAGATCAGCACCTTCAGAATGAACCACTGTTAAAGTGTGAGGCTCTGTGTATTTATCAGCTCTCACCAAGGTGGAGACAGAGCTGAGTAGATACGAGACATTAGGTAGACTGAGCGCTGTGAACCCTGGGGAATGGAAAGTCCTTTATCTGGTGTTGCCTGAGGGTACGGGGAGTCTGGCCTGGTGCAGAGAGGGGATAGGGTGCAGAGTGGGAAAGCAGAAGAGTATCTAAGCAGGCCAAATTTAGCCTAATTAGCAGATTTGCCTAGGGCTGACCCCGAAGCAGAAAGCGAAGCCCAGATCAGTCTACTCTCCTCCTACCAATAAGATAATGATGAGGTTGAACCGCCAGTTCTCAGCCTCATGGAAGAGACTCCCAAAATAGATGGAGTTAGACAAAGAGGCCTATACATTTCTTTCCTCCTCCGAGATTCAGTATTTCCTTAATGACCCAATGCATCTATTTAGCACAGTTTTTAATCCTTGCAGACAAAGTTAGTGCACCCCTATTTCTGCTGGTTGTAGTCATATTTCCATTTACTAGTGAAGGTGCTGAGAACCATTTGCTGAACTCACAAAGACACAGTTACCTTGAGGAGCAGTAGGACAAATGACCACCATGTTGCAATGGGCTGGGTCACCTGGAGGAAGGTCAGCACTCTTGGCACAGCTGGCCAGAGTCTTCTTAACATCTCACAGAGGACGTAATCCATCCAGTAACTCATCATTAAGTATGAGCTCTCCTTGCTCAGCCACCCTTCTGCCCACACATTCAGGGGTCAGTGCAAACCTGTATTACCATTGGGAGCAGTCGCCCGTGACCAGATTACCACTGAGTCACCCATTCTCGGGAACTGTGAAGTCGCATGAAGTTGTCAAAAACCACAGCCAAATTTTGAGAAAAGCCTTCCTTGTCAAACTTTATGACAAAATCCAATAAGCTTGTTTTTCTCCCCAGACTAGATTTTTAATCTTGATGGAGTGAGCGAAGGAGGAAGTTTGCATTTTTCCTACCAGGTGCAAGGGACCCCATCGAAAATACAGTGGGAACTTGACTTTTATCCTACAGAAGCTTTCACTACCAGTTTCTGTGTGTGTGTTTGCATACGTGTGTGTGTGTGTGTGTGTGTGTGTGTGTGTGTGTGTAAAATACCTAACAGGAAATTACTAAAAAAAAAGAAGGAGGAGGAGGAGACAAAATAATAATACTTAGCCAATGTGTCATCATTAGAAAACAACCACTTCAACATTTGGTTAGTCCCATTCAAATTTTCCCCCCATGAATGGGCTGATTTTTTTTTCCATACCATTATTTATCCTACCTTATATTTGATGCCATACCCTGAGTTTTTCATTTAACATTATAGCACAAGGATTTTCCCCTATTATAACGTTGTCTTTATTAATGTTCAACATCAGCTAGATAAAAAGCTATTAGGTGATAGTTCTTATAGCTTTTACGCTCTTCAATTATTGGCAATGTACATTGTTTATAGTTCTTTACTGTTAAAACAATGTTGCAATGAAACTCTGGTATATAAAGCTGTTTGTTTCCCTCTCCTCCATTACTTAGGATTCCACAGAGTCCCACCATCCACATTCAGCATTGGTGAAGCCTTACGTCATGATAAGCCTCACCCGGGATCCATGGATGCATCTTCTGTCCGTCAGTGCCTATAAACCCAAAGTGTAGGGACTCACAGAACCCAATCTTATTGGGACAAACAGATATTGATATCCCAGGTCTTTGAGCTTCACCATCTTCAAACGCTGATCAATTGTTAGTGTCTATATGGGGTGCAATGTTGAGTAGGTCTCTGAAGCCATATTGGCTCAATGCAGAAGATTTCTGTGATCAATTATTAATATCAGTTGTGAGTGAGGAATCAGAAGATGACAGTCACATGTATGCCACACCTCTCTTAGTATCCTGGTTTTGTCTGTATGTAATGTTTCCTGTATAGTTCCTAGAGTCAAATTTGTTCTAAATGTATAAAATGTCAGTTATCTTTCAAAAGAAAAGGACAGGTGTGGACAGTGAAAGCCAGGTGGCTGACTTTCTAGAAGCACGCCAGGTAGTATTTACCTTGGTGAGTTCGTTAACAATATGAATGTCACCCTCAAGCTTTCTAACTCAGAAATTAGATTTGTCAGCCCACCGAGAGCAGATCTTTCTGACAGGTGCAGACTCACAATAATCAAACTCATTGAGGCTGATGCATAAGCCAAGTACCAAAACAATAATTTTCAAAGAGGACTATAATTATCACATAGTTTGAAATGCTCTTGTTAATTTGACCTGAAAGAACAATGTTTCTTTTTGTTTTTTGGTGAGGAAGACCAGCCCTGAGCTAACATCCGTTGCTAATCCTCCTCTTTTTGCTGAGGAAGACTGGCCCTGGGCTAACATCTGTGCCCATCTTCCTCTACTTTATATGGGACGCCGCCACGGCATGGCTGACAGGCAGTGCGTCGGCAGGGGCCCAGGATCCGAACCAGCGAACCCCGGGCTGCCAAGCGCGGACTAAACCGCTGCGCCACCGGGCCGGCCCCAAGAACAATGTTTCTTTATAGGCAGAATTACAGGGATTGAGCCAAGGAAAATTTCTTGATGTGCAAGTAATTGAAGCTAAGGTCAGTTGGCCAGACGACTCAAATGCTTGGTTGTCTCAGAAGATAACAATCCTGATACTTTCACAATAAGGCTGTGTTGCACACTCATTTTTTAGTGCCCATCTCCCCCACTAGGATGGGAGGACCTTGTCTGTCTTGTTCATTACTTCGCCCACCAACCTTGGATATTGCCAGGCACACAGAGGTCTTCAATAAGTATTTGTTGAAGCAGAGAGTCTCAAAGTACCGAGGGACCCCAAATACAAAGCAATTCTTCATTTTCCCAGTGAGGTGCCCCCCCAATTTTTTGCCCAATTTGTAAACCTTAGGGGATGTAGATGAAATGTTCAAAAGTTTTCTTTTAAGATTTAATTTATTAATGTATTTTCACAAGCAATGTATTCATTTTAAAATATTGGAGTTTATTTCCCCCATCCTCACATTTTATGAAATAATTTTACTCAAACTCTTCATATTCATATTCAGCATCATCACTACAACCTCTTTTGGAGCCGTCTAATAGAATTTTCCAAACCTATCAGCTTTATTTCTTCCCCAGCTGCTGGAAACACAGCACTTTTTGAATCCTGTGTAATGCTGGTCCTGCCATCAAGGGTGACTTGGACTGGTTGCTCTTGTGTTTCTTCAAGGTGATTTTTCATTCTCCCATCTGACCCACTTTGAATTCATTTCGTTTCTGAAATGTCAGAGTGCAACCTTATATACTTCCCAGCCCTGGGGCTATTTAGAAAAAGGGAGAAGAGTTGGTGTGGTAGTCAGTCTCCAAGATGGCCTCCATGTGACCATGGCCTCCTGGATTTTGTACACTTATGTAGTCCCCTCCTCCTCTGAATGGGACTGACAAGGGGAAATGATTTAGCATGACTCTCAAGGCTAGGTGACAAAAGACATTGAAACTTCGGCCTTGCTTTCTCTGGGATCACTCTACTCTGGGGGAAGCTAGATGCCATGTTATGAGGAAGTTCAAGCAGCCCCATGGAGGGGCCCACATGGCAAGGGTCTCAAGCCTCCAGCGAACAGCCAGAACTAACTTGCCAGCCATGTGAGAGTGCCATCTTGGAAGCAGATCCTTCAGTCCCAGTTAAGCCTTCAGATGACCACAGCCGAAACTAAACCCAAGCCAAACCATCCAGCTAAACTGCCCCTAAATTCTTGACCCATAAAACTGTGTGAGATATTAAATACTTATTATTGTTTGAAGGTGCTAAATTTGGGAGTAATTTGTTAGTCACCAATATTAATATAGAGCCTCTTTGCACTGACTACAGGATAAACAATCCAAGAGCTTAGCAACAATTCAGAGTCCCTAAATGTTTTCACCTGTGTCAAGAGTTTAAAAATTACACACTTGTGGACAGAAACTTTGACAAGTTAACGAATCTGTTTTTCCCCCTGCACCTATCACTTTCTCAAAAAGTTTGGTGGCAGGCTTCTTTCTCCTCATTATTAAAAGACATCTTGGAGATGAGTCAGATGGTGCCATTTATATCTCAGCTCTACCAAGTATTGACTTGTAAGGTCACACACACGTAATTACTGATGTTGTATCTCAGTTTTCTCGTCTGTTAAATGACACTATTTCATTAATTCATGCAGTTAGTGTGGAGATTTAAGATCTGTAGGATGTTTAATTGCTACACATAGCCATGGCAAACACATAGTAAACAGTAGGTGCTATTTTATTATTCTAATTATTATTATTTAGTTAATGACAAGCAAAATCCGGGTTCAACAAACTTTCCATAACCCAATTTGCTAAACCCCTCACTGATCTCCATTCTTCATGAATCCTTTCACCTGTGAGGTGAAATCTTTGTATGTCCTCCTCATCAAGGATTTTATCTAAAAACCTGCAATACTTCACCCTTCTTGGGTGGACAGGAGGGGAAGAAAAGTACTTCTAAAGTAGTGTAGCATGTGCCCTGAAAATGTAGTGTGGATGTAACTGGCTTCCTGTTTTGAAGCCCTGCTAGTAAGCATAGAGGTACATCCCAGGGAGATTTTCACTGGAGAGATGCCACGAGCAGTTCTTGGTGTTTCCTCACAATAAGTCTTCAGGTAAAATGGGCACTGATGTCTCTCTGTCATGTGAAGATTCAGACACTGATGTAATTTAAAATGCTTTCAGTATCATGGATGCAAACATATGCCTTTTTATTTCTGATTGAATTTCCAAAATTTTAGATTTGAAAATAAACAGAGGAAATGAAAAATAAAATTGTCTATTATACAGCCACCTAAAGATAATCACTATTATCACTTTGCTATGTTCCCTTCTAGATTTTTCTCAGCAAATACATGATTGTTATCACATAGTAGTGACTTTGCTGGACACATTTCATTTTATATCCTGATACTTTTTTCTCAATTAAAATTATGATAGTGAACGTTGTTCTTTCTACTCTATTTTTCAAATTGCTTATGATGAGCTTGTATTATATCATAATGAAATTTTATTTTATTTTAAGAAAAATGAAAAGACGTTATCATGCAGGTAACTTCATTTATTATTTGCATGCAGTCAATCAAAAAGCATCCCTTTGTTCAGCAAAATAAAACTCTTAAGTCTTTTAGCCCTGAATGTTTGAAATTCTCATGAAACAGGCTCTAATTTGGCAATGAATCCGGGACATAAAGAAGACTCTCATTTAGATAACATCAGTAGCTTTCTAAAATATTTATTTAGTTAATATTTTACTTCCTGTCTGTGCATCTCTAAAACTGTAACACTTCACAGAAAAGCAGTAGAAATTGCTACATTGAGTTAAGATTAACACCTAATGAAATTGTATTGGCTAATATTTGAACAGCTTTGTTTTTTTAACAAAACTTTAAATGTGGGTTATGGATTTTGTTTTCTTAGTGAACTAACAGCTTCTCCAATTTGGACTCCATTATTTCATTTAAAGAATCAGTCTGTGGTGTCTTAAATAAGTCAGGACTGTGATTGACAATCTACCTAGAAAGATTAAGCAATTGGGGGTGATGGTCCCCCCAACCCCCAATTATTGCCTTTGTTCTTACAAGTGTGTTTAAATCTATTTCTGTTAATTTACAATTTGAAAGGTGGGTGAGGAGCAGAGTTTGAAAAATAGATTACTGTCTTCATTAATACAGGTTTGACCTACAAAGTCTTCACGTACTTAATGATTAAAAACCAAAGTACTAAATAATAAATTATAAGAATTTATAGGAGTCATCATCTTGAAATTAGCTTACTGAATGTTCTTATCATAATAAATCTGAGTGGGTGTCTAATTTAGTGTTAGCTGACTAAAATTATATGTTGCGGGCAGGAAAAAAAAAAAACACTTTTGTTTGAAGACAAATGCAGTGAGTTTAATCACAGGTGATCTGAAAGGCACCTATCTTTTCCCATGTTCACTTCGCAGAAACTTTGGCGAAACTGGTTGAATGAAGATCGATTCCAATTTGTAAATCTGGCAGACAATAAAATTTCCCCAGGCACTCCGATGACGTTTGTGTTAACACTTCCCGCGCAGAGCTGTAGCCCATCAGGTTCTAGAGGCTGAGCTCACAAAACAGGGAAGACAACCTGTGCTCTCTCCATTTCAAGTCTGCATGGACAATCATTTTCGAGGTGGAAGGGTGTTTTTGTTTGTTGGTGGAAGGTGGAAGAAAGGTGGGCACCACCTTTCTCCCCTTCTTTGTCTCTGGCCCTCACACCATGTGTATCAGAAAGGACATTTCTATCCATTTGACAATTATTCACTAGGCTTTACTCTGGGTCAGTCAGATCCCGTGCTAAATCACTCCTTACCCCCAAATAGCTCAGTCTTTTCTGGAAGGCAGACTTGAGAACAAATAAATTAAAATGAGCTTTGTACAGAAAAATAGGTGCACATACAAGGTACCCAAGAGGGAGTGACTAACTTTATCTCCATTGGCGCAAGTTGGGGTAATGAGGGAAAGTTTCTTCCAGAAGAAGGAAGACAAATAGGAGTTTATTAAGGGGACAGAGTGTCCAGGGAAGATGTTCTAGTGGAGGGATCAGCATGTGAAATGTGTACGGGCATGAGACAGTCTGTCTGGGCCACTAGGAGTACTATTGTTGGGCACCAAGGGCCAGAACAGAGGAGTCAAGGATTCTGTTAAGAACTTAGGCAGGAACCACATGGTGAAGGGCCTTGCAACAGGCCTAGCCTTAGAGCAGAATTGTAGTGACTTTATATTGAAGTAGAAATGGAATAACTCTCTTCCGGTTACTGTGAGAAGCTGGCATATAATTCAGCGATTTTTTTTTTCAAGTTTAGTATCTTATGAGATACTATATATACATGCATACACATATTCATGTACACACACATCCATCATATACTTAAATAATTTACCCCAAATATGCAAAGAGTTTTTGCAAATCAATATGACCCTCTCAATAGAAAAATGAGTAAAGTCAATGAACAGGAAATTTATTGAAGAAATTGACAAACGTGAAAAAAGCCTCAATCTTATTTTTATTTCATAGAAATGGAAATTAAACAGTGAGATACCATCTTGTACCATGACACTGACCAAAAGTTAAGAAGACATAACTTCGTGTTGGTGAGACTGTAGAGTGTAAAAGGGTATAAAAAAGAAAAAGTGTCCCAAATCTGGTCTGGAAGAAAACCTTTTTGTATGATGTAATTCACAGCCTTATTCCTGATAAGTTGCTTAAGCAATTTTCTGATAAACTTTAATGGGATTAAGACTTGTTCTGAAAAATCAGTCACCCATGTACCCAGCTGACTGTCAGTCAAGACTCTCACAACCTTAAACCAAATGTTCTGTTCTTTTTGCATCTTGCCTAACATTGACTATCTTATCACTCCATTTCCCTATAAAATGTCTCCACCAGGAATGAATCTTTGAATTGATCTGCTAGAGGCCTTTTCCCTTGTAGCAAAATTACAATAAAACTTTGATTCATGCTCATAACTAGACTTTCAAAAAGTTTTCCTTAGCAGGGGAAAAGAACATACACTACAGCCATGTGCCACATAACAAAGTTTCCGTCAACGACAGACTACACATACGATGGTGGTCCCATAGATTAGTACCATACAGCCTGGGTGTGTAGTAGGCTATAACATCTAGGTTTGTGTAAGTACACTCTACAATGTTCACACAATGACGAAATCGCCTAACAACACATTTCTCAGAACATACCCCCATTGTAAAGCGACACATGAGTGTATTAAAAGGAGCATAAATTGTTTCTGGTCATTTTGGAGAGCAAGGTGGCAGTTTCAACCCAAATTAAACATCCCTTTTGATCAAGCAATTCCATGCTGAACCAGAAAATACAGAAACACTTGAATAAATAAGTGTAAGGTCTCCCAATTAGAAGAATCAATTATTTTTTAGCGTGATTTTGTGTGTATATACCATACATATGTGTATATATATATATACACACACATATATATATACACACACATATGCATTTATTTATTTAACCTGCGAATTCTGAATTCCTATCCATAGGGTAATGTTTGAGGTACAGTTTTTCCAAAGTTTTAAATACTGCATAACAACAACAACAAAAAAAGATATTAAAGAACTAGATCTATATATACATGTTATGGATTATATGTGCATATACACACACACAGCTTTGTAATGTCTGCCCATGATATAATGTTGAGTGAGAAAAAGCAAATTGCTGAACAATACATGTATCATTAGACCTTTCTTTTTTTTAAGAAAGTTATACGTGTGCCTGAATGCTGTGGGGTGTATTTGCATATGCTTCTAATGTGATCTGGGATTGCAATATAGACATGGACTACTCACAGTGATAACTCCTCCACAGGAAGCATGGGACATGAGAAGGTTTTGTGGAGGAGGGAACTTCATGTTTCTGTTTATGTAATTCTGTCATGTTTGAATTTTTTTTCCCATTGACATGTACTATTTTTAAAATTGGAAAAAGAGGGCAAAAGATCTAAGTTGGACAAATATGACTGATGAAGTGACTCTGGAAGACAGGACCCTGTGTCATTCTCATGCCGCCCTGAGACACGTGGAGACCAGGCCAGCCTTGCAGAGAAGCAGGAACACCTGACCTGGAATCAGTTCAACTGACTTCAACTGTTTGTTTCCCAAACAGAAAGCTGGGGCTGAGATTGGGGGAAAGCGAAGTGGAGAAGGCAGGAATGAATTTAATTTTTTCACCCACTGCTGATTTCCACCCCTACCCCCTCCCTGCCCCTGCAGTTTCTAATTAATTAGAAGGGTGATGCCTCCCAGAAAAGAGGAGGCCTACCTTTGGGAATCTCACCAGGAAGAAGTGGGTCTTGTGGTAGAGAGGGAAGCTTTTTTTAGTATTAAAAATTAATTAAAAATGGAATGTGTTAAAGCTCAATTTTTATCATTAGCACCTATTCCAGAGGGCCAGTGGCTGTTGGTAAAACTTCAAATTCTTTCTGTCACTTACAGATTTGGTTTTAGGGAAATTACCTTAGTGGTCAACGTTTTAGGTCAGTCCCTAAAACTCATGATCTGTGATATTGTTGGCTTCGGACAAGGGAGAGGAGTATCTTACTCAAAAATCTGTCCAGGGCCTCCTGTGTCAGAGGCTATAACAGCTGGCAAATAGAACTTGATAGTTATCCATAGTTCTTTTCAAAGGATGGACATTGATAGTGATTTTTCAACCACTATGGGGCAATTTAATGTGATGTAACATTGAGAAGGTCCTTTTTGCTTTTTAAAGACAGTATTTGCATCTCCTGTTTTCACTCACTTATAAACATGTGGTCTCCAAGTAAACACACTTTTCTCTGGCTTGAATGAGAAAGCATAATGAACTTAATGAGTATGGCGACATATCCTGACAGCTGTAGCAGACAGCGCTAATGGCTTAGATAAGTAGCATTTTCATGAGTAAACTTTTTAGTTAATTCTCAAAAGAGAAATTGTTATAATTCCCAGTCACACATTAACATTATTAGCAAATATATAAGGTTTCAGCTGGGATTGTGGGATCTGAAGTAAATGCCATCCTTACCCCATCCTCATATCCTAAAATGTAAACTTCATTAGTATAGAGATTTTTGTCAATTATTTATTTATGCTTTGCCCTTATTTCTACTACACTATTTATACTATGTGTCAATTCTGCCATAGTAGGTGCTTAATAAATATTTGTGAATGAATGAATGGATGGATGGATGGCCGTCTACTTTTGTGAAAGTAATTGAAGAATTCCCGCACTTTGCACCCTTTGTTTGTACAACGTCTGTTCTGGGCACCTCTGATCCCTATTTCAGTGCTTAACCCAAGACCCAGTATATAGTGAGCAGTCAGTGAAATTCATAATGAATTGGCTAAACTTTGATTCATTCGTTTATGCATGTTGTCTGCCATTCAAAAAAGAAAAAAAAAGTGGAACACCTATCACGTGCCAGGCATTGTTCTAGGGGGTAAAGATACAGCAGAAAAGTCCCTACCTTGTAGAGCTTACATTATCACGGGGAAGATAGGCAATAAACAAAACATAAATTTTTAATATAGTTTCAGGTAATGAGACATGCTATAAAGAAATGTTCTCCACGTCAGTGCTGCCACATATGTATTCTTTAGTTCTCTGCCACACTGTCAAATATGTGGACGTTCGTGAGAAATGTCTGGAAACTAGCTAAAATTAGGCAGTTATGGTGACCCATCATAGAGTGTTGGGGGAAGATTTTTCTCTCAGGTTTTGTCTATCTATTTATCTATCTATTAATTCATTTATATTGTGTTAATTATCTTTGGCTCCTTCTGTCCATTTATTTATTTATTTATTAAAAGGTAAAAACATTTATAGAAGGCGACAGAGAGTATAACCTCCACTATCCCATCACCCAGCTTATCACTATCACATGTGGCCAGTCTTATTTTATCTCAACCCCACCCACTTCCCCTGTGTCTGATATTTTACACAAGCAAATCAAAGACATTATATCTTTTTATCCATAGATATTTTATTATGAGTCACTATAAAGTAAGGGCTCTCTAAAACAAATAAATAAATAACTGCAATGTCATTATCACACCCAAAAAATAACACAAGTTCTTTAATATCATTAAGTATCCAATGAAAAACCATATTTCCAATTATCTCCTAAATATTATAAATGATGCTTTTGTTTTTACAATTGTTTGTTTGAACCCCCCAGTTTTTTTTCTTTAACTCATCTCTTTCTTTTGATTTTTCAAAAGTTGGTTGAATATTTGCTTTCTTAAAAAATCTGGAAATTGTTGAAATAAGTAAAGAAGAAAAGAAATTAAATGCACCACGTTTCCACATTTCCATGTTTTCTAGTCAAGGTTGTAACATCCAGTCCAAAGCTAGAACTGCTTTCTGATAGTAATGTTTTGAGTACGATTTGGTTGTTGTTAGTATTGGTGGTTGTGTTTGTGTATAGTCAGAGTTCTCCAAAGAAACAGAACCAATAGAGTATATATGATTTATTATAAGAAATTGGCTCACACAATTTTGGAGTCTAGGAAGTCCAGGCCCAGGAAAGGGGATGTTGTAGTTCCAGTCCAAGTCCGAAGGCCTGAGAAGCAGGAGAGCCAACGCTGTGGTTCCAGTTCACGTCTGAGTCCAAGGGCAGGAGAAGACCAGTGTCCCAGCTCAAAGACGATGAGGCAGAGAGAGTGAATTCCTCCTTACTCTGCCTTTTATTCTACTCAGGTCTTCAGTGGATTGGATGAGGCCCACCCACACTGGGGAGGGCAATCTGCTTTACTCAGTCGATTGAGTCAAATGTTAATCTCAACCAGAAACACCTTCACAGACACACCCAGGAATAATGTTTAGCAAAATGTCTGGGTACCCTGATAGCAAGTCAAGTTGACATCACAGTTTGGCTTGGAAATAATGGGCAGGTACTCCAAGCGCACATTCCCCTTGGTAGGTTTCTTTATCAAAAAGGCAGCTCAAGAAACTCTAAGCCAAGTGTTCTTAACTACGGACCTTGACGAAGGGCCCCTGGGTGTTCTAAATCCTCTGAAATAATATGCAACATTATATCCCATTTGCACTTTTCTGGGAACTTCCAGGCCCTTGTCTTTCATCAGATTCTCTGAGGACCCATTGGCCCCTGCTGATTTAGCATTACTGGTTGAAGCCATCATTAGCCCTAGTGACCTTTCAACTTTGTGGCTGCCTTTTGTGAGGAGGGCCCAAGAGTGAATCTCCTGACTGTGAGCTCTATTCAGGCAGAGGTTAAGTCTGTTTATTTCCTTAGTTTCCCTAGAGCCCAGCACAGTGCCTCACACACAGCAGGTACTCAATGAATATCTGTTGAACCAACAAACCAACCAACAAATGAATAAATAAACAAATGGTCACTAGTATTAACTTTTTAGTGCTCTATAAACAAATTATCACAGATTTAGCAGTTGCAGTGGGTTGAATGGGGGCCTTCAAAATGATATGTCCACATCCCATAGATGTCATCATGCACTATGTGGCCTATTGTGTCTGGTGTCTTTCACTTAGCATAATGTTTTCGAGATTCATCCACAGCTGTAGCGTGTGTCAGTACTTCACCCCTTGTAAGACTGAACAGTGTTCCATTGTATGGTTACACCACTGGTTTATCTATTCATCTGTTGATGGACATTTGTGTGGTTTCCACCTTTTGACTAATGTGAATAGAGCTGCTTTGAACATCTGTGTGCAAGGTTTTGCTTGAACACCTATTTTCAGTTCTTTTGGGTATATATCTAGGAGTAGACTCGCTGGGTCATCTGGTAATTCTATGTTTAACTTATCAAGGAACCCTCTCAATTTTTGATGTAGGTTATTTGAAGATTATACAAAATGGAGCCTTTTCACTTGACAGAATTTTTTTTTTTAAGATGGGAGTTTTCACACTGCTCAGGACCTCAGAATAAAAACAGCAGGAGGAATACTAATTTGATCTTGACTTAGAAGGAGCAGACTCAGCAACACTCTGCTGTCTTTGCCACCTGGACCTGTCCCTGGACCTCCCCATTGTTGTGGTACTGTGAGGTCACTCTCATGGCCTCTGTGTAGACCTTTGGACCTCCCAGTGTCTGAATGAGCATCCTGACCTGGAGGATGTGATTTTTTAAAACAAGACTGGGCACAGCCCACAGAACATAGATTCAGGCTGTGGTTATTGGGGTCCTATAGGCACGGCTCTGAGATTGCCTGAATAGGATGAGCTTATTAGCACAGGATCTGAAACACAGGACGTGAGCACTGAATCTTGAATGAGTAAAAACAGAGTCGTATTGATGCTTCTCTCAAACTCCATTTTGTAAAACTAATGTTTTAATATGTTAAAATAAGCACCATACATTTTAAAGTGGTTGGGATCATGTGCACGTGCAGATGGAGGTATGTTTAGGAGTTGGATTTAGGATGCAATCAGTTTTTTTCCTTGACTTTGATTTTTTTTTTTTTTTGGTGAAGAAGATTGGCCTGAGCTAGCATCTGTTGCCAATCTTCCTCTTTTTGCTTGAGGAAGATTGTTGCTAAGCTAACATCTGTGCCAATCTTCCTCTATTTTGTATGTGGGACGCTGCTGCAGCATGGCTTGATGAGCGGTGTGTAGGTCTGCACCTGGGATCTGAACCCAGAAACCCCAAGCTGCCGAAGCAGAACGCATGAACTTAACCACTACCCCATGGGTCCAGCCCCTCCTTGACTTTGATTCAGATCTTGACTCTCTTCTTCCTGGCTGAGGATTTTTGAAAACTTTGAGATGCTCTCTGAACCTCAATTTCCTTTCCTACAAATGGCAATACAAATTTATGCTTCCTAAGATTGCTATGAGGATGAATTGAGGCAAGATACATAAAGTGCAAAGAATTGTGCCTGGCCAAAATAGGTGCTCAACAAATCATATCAATTGTTTTTAATAATAATGTTTTTTTTTTTTTTTAAGCTGAAGGTGCTAGCATTCCATGGGAAAGGAACACAGAATTACACCATCCTTAGTGTCCATGAGTCAAAAACACACCAGGTTGCTCCAAGATGCTGATTCCAGTTGGAAATATTAGGTTCTTCAAAGCAATGATAAAACTGGCCTCTCTGTCTTCCATTACATAGATTTTCCATCTAGCTCCTGGTTGAACTTTTGTTTAATACCTGTATTATGAAAACACCCCAAAATCCTTCTGCCAGTCTCCTTTGCAGTGACATAAATCAGAGCCTGCAGTTTCACAAATGCCATGCTGTGCCTCCAAGAGTCTGCTGGAGGGAGGCGTGGTCAGATTTCTAGATGGTCATTCCAGCCTCCCTCCCTCTGGGGGCCTGAGACATGATTACCCTGCGATCATTGCGGCTCCCTCCTTAAAAGAAAGCTGTAGCAAGGGAAGAACACTGAGACTGATCAAGACATTCCATGCTGTTTCTTTCTTGCACGTCAGCTGTGTGGGTGCCTCTTGTTCTTCTGTCCTTCATGTTAGTAAAATCAAGACCAGTTGCTGGAGCTATGAGCTATCAATAAAAGTTAATGTAGCACAGGAAATTGGAAGGGGAACAAAATCACTTAGGCGTTCAGGGCCACCAAGCTACCCGTGCGTCTCCTGTGAGCTGGCTGGCTCCTGGCAGTCTTTTTGTTGCCCTGGCTTGCAACTTAGCATTATTTTCACAAGTGAATGGCAGAGCATGCAGGTCAAGGACGTCAGCAGGAAACCGGGAATACGTCGTTCCTGGCCATGGGCTATCCAGAGAAGTGCGGGCGATCTGTAATGTACCTCGACGTAGGACTGTATCCAAATCACTGGTGGTTCAAGTGTATTTTCAAGTAACAGGGTCAGTAGGTGACCACATTCAGAGGCTAAGTGTGCACCCTCAGACATTGGGAGCAAACTCTTTCTTTGGTCTAAAGATTCAAATCTATCCCCTGGCCACAGGCTGCATTAAATGGTACAGCCCAAAGGTTTCAAATTTGCGTTCTGTCATAAAGGCTCCTATGGCAGGCTGAATCTAGTCCTTCTTGACTCCAAGCTCCGCGAGGAAAGAGAAGTCTTGAGTAAATGTTCACAACTAAAGAAGAGCTCGTTCCCTTATGTAGCTGGCTCACTAAGAGTGGCTAGTGATGGGGAGAGGCTCAGTGACAAGGAAAATGGAGATGGTGAAACAAAGAAAACTGCAAATAGTCTTCCTTGCTTATTGCTCAGAGGAGTAAAGCAGGAGTTTTAGGTACAAAGGATAAGTGAGTGGACATCTTTCCTTGGTTAAAAGAAAAAAGAATACCATCCCCATACATTTTCATATTTATTGATATACTCTTTGTTCTAGAAATGAATTTGAGGTTTGGTAGAGTCCTTTACATATATCATCTCACTCAGTGACTCTTCATAATCTATAACTATTATAGTTTCCAATTTACAGGTAGGGAAACTGAGACTCAGAGAAGTTAAATGAGTTTCTTGAAGTCCTGGACCCAGTAGACTGGGAGCTGTGAGTTGTAGAACCACGTTTCTCAAATTGATAATCTGGGGTCCTTTCTCACCTCCTCACTGCCCCTGTGAAATGAATTCCAGACCACCACACACCCACTAGGGTGGCTCTGGTCAAAAAAGCTGACCATACCAAGAGTTGCGAGGATGTGGAAGAACTGGGACTCTCACCCTCTGCAGGTGGGATTGTAAAATGGCACAACCACTTTAGAAGACGGTTTGCCACTTTCTTAAAAAGTTAAACATACACATATCATGTGACTTAGCAATTCCACTCCTAGGAATCTACCCAAGAGAAATGAAAGCATATGTCCACACAAAGACTTGTATGTGAATGTCCCCAGCGGCATCCTTCATGATAGCCAAACACTGGAACCAGCCCAGTTGTCCGTCATCTGGTGAATGGATAAACAAATGTGGGATAGCCATATGATGGAATACTACTCAGCAATAAAAAGGAGCTAACTACTGATACACTTAATAACATAGACGGACCTCAAAGACGTTACACTAAGTGAAAGAAGCCAGTCACAGAGACCACATATTGTATAATAATGTTTATATGAAATTTCTAGTAAAGGTCAAAACTATAGAGATTGAAAGCATGGTTGGGAATAAGTAGGAGGATTGACTGAAAATGGACATGAGGGAACTTTTTGGGGTGACAGAAATGTTCTAAGACTAGATTGTGGTGATGGTTGCACAACTGTATAAATTTACTAAAAATCATCAAATTATACACTTACAATGGTTAAATTGTATGGGGTAAAGATTATACTTCAATAAAGTCATTAACAAATGAATTCCAGGACCATTAAGTCAACTGACTGAGCCAATAGCCATAGGGATGTAGGAACATTTTCACTAAATGTATTTAATAAGCCAAAGTCTGCTACCATCTGTCCACCAGTTTAGTAGGAATTACTTTGAGACTGAAAAGGAGAAGAGAAGGTTGGAATGAAGAATAGCTGAGAGGGGAGGCCCATGTGAACATTCATAGGCTCTGACACATTGCATACCCCCAAAATTCACATGTCCCGCCCCCTTAAATAGCGGCCATTAGGCGTCTACCAGGGTGGGGAGGAAATAGCTCCATAGCCGCTCTGGTGCGTATGTAACCTGGTTCTCTCATTCTTTTTTAGTATGTCTTCATATCCCCAAGAAATTTGCACTTCTTTTTTCTTTTCCATTAAAACACACTTGCACGCATGGACGTACACACACAAGTAATTTGTAAAAGTCAAGAAAATAAAACCAAGAAAGGAAGAAAATAAAAATGACCCGCAATCCTATCACTCAGAGATAGCCATTATTATAAATATCTTTGTTTATTTACATTAGTTTAGATTACATTTGTTTCTATTACATTCATTTAGGTTGTAATTATCTATACACTGGTGCATATAATTAAAATTATATATAAATTTTAGTCAATCACCAGCCATCCTATTAGGGCCCTCTGGACTCTGTGGGGGGTGGAGTCTGATCCTTCGTCAGTCCTGAGGAAGCCAGTCTGAACAGAACTCTATCGTGGAACCCTACTGTGGCTGAACACGCTCAAGAGTTAGAAGGATCTATAGGAAAGGGTATTGGTTTTGACAGTCTTCAGTCACACCCAGATGTGCCCACTTGAGCAAGTATGTTTGCACTTAAACATCCAAGCTGCAAGTCTCCATACTTACAAAGATCTCTCATGAGTTACATCCTTATTTTACAATTACCTGGAGTATAGGTGTCAACACAGGTTTATACCCAAGAAGCATGCACACCCTCCCCTCTCACCTCACCTAGTAACAATTTAGATCAAGGATGCAAAATAGGATTCATTTCATGACTCAAGTCTGGTCGACTTAAACGGCCAATTGAAGTGGTTTGTTGAAAAGGAGTTTGAAGTGGCACATGGGCTCTTTGGGAAAGGATGTCACGACAGATTACGGATTCTGCTGTATTTTTGTGGATGTGGGGAATGGTGGCCTACTTACAATGCATCCTCCACCAGGATTTAGATGAACTCGTGCTGCACAGTTGTAGATTTTTGTTTTCTAAGCAACAAGTAGAATTGCCCCCAGATAGCCCGTTAGCAAAGCCAAAAGCCAGTGGAGGAAAGGCTCAGTCATTTTGCTTTGGAGTGAGTCAGTGTGCAGGTGTTTATTTCTGTCTTACAGGGGCTCTTTTCCAAATAATTGAGGGGCTACCATGTTTGGAGAACATGGCCTTTGTCAGTTACATCGCCATCTCGGGAGTCTGTGTTTATGTGGGCTTAAAGGTTTTGAAAGCTGAGTGACACATATCAAAGTCTCCTGGACTGATCCGACTCACAGTCCTGCAGGGGACTTCTTACACCAACTAAAATCATTGATCAGAGTATCTCTCTGTCACCCGTCCATATGTAAGACCAGGTCTGTGCTTTGTCAGGGCGCCACTTCAACATCAAACAGGAAGGGGGAAACCCCTCTACTTCTCTTAAACCAGAGGCTTTCTGGAAGGCAGGCAATATGCTTCATCAAGATTCTCTCCATATACATCCAGGACTCTGGTTTCTGTCTTGTTTGATGACGACGCCATTTCTCTTCAACTAAATGTATAGACATACATCATATCTGTCCATTCTGAGAATCATAAGCTTTTTTTAAAAAAAAACTTAAATATTTCTATTATAAAATAATTTTAGAGCCAGCCCCAGTGGCCTAGTGGTTAAGTTTGGCAGGCTTAGCAGCCCAGCTTTAGCAGCCCAGGTTCAGTTCCCAGGCACAGACCTACACCACTAGTCACGGCCATGCTATGGTGGCGACCCACATACAAAATAGAAGAAGATTGGCACAGATGTTAGCTCAGGGCAAATCTTCCTCAGCAAAAAAAAATATTTTTAATTAAAATAATATTAAAAAGAACAATATTTGTTAACTTTTTGGAACTTATATGTGGTTTTGGTACATTTTAATTTTAAAATGCAAATAATTTTAATATTTAGGAGAACTATGTCTTGTGTAAGGCCCATGTTCTATCTGTATACACAACAATTTTGCTCTTAAAAATGTTTTTGAGGGGCCAGCCCAGTGGCATAGTGGTTAAGTTTGCGTACTCCGCTTTGGTGGCCCAGGGTTTGCAGGTTCAGATCCCGGGTGCGAACCTATGCACCACTCATCAATCCGTGTTGTGGCAGGCATCCCACACATAAAGTAGAGGAAGATGGGCATGGATATTAGCCCAGGGCCAATCTTCCTCAGCAAAAGGAGGAGGATTGGCAACAGATGTTAGCTCAGGGCTAATCTTCCTCACCAAAAAAAAAAAAAAAAGTTTTGAATTAAAGGTATAAATATTTCTATATGTTAAAACATACAATTTCACATATAAAGCTATATATAAATTCAGAAACATAAATTTTTCACATTTTAGAGTCCTAGGGGCCCAGTAGAGGACACTTCCTCTGACCTTCCCATTTTACAGATGGGAATACTGAGGTCCAGGCTTGAATGACTTACCATCATGTTGATGGCCAGAACAGACATGGTGTGTTCCAATTTATGATTTAGTACTCATTTTTCTGTATCAGATTGTCTCTATATGCTTTAAAAAATAAATGTGGTCTGTTACATATAATGATCCTTCCTCTTCTCTCCTCATCTCCCTCCTCACCCCCACCAATCTAGTCAGTGCGTATAAAGCTGAAACTGTCTGCCTGATTCTGCCTGAATCAGACCTCGAAAGTCTCAAGTGTTTCACCAGCCAGGCTCCCATAAACTCCTGGTTATGGTTAATTCTTCAGGGAAATTAATCTCAAGCTAAAACAATTGAAAACATTACTCCCAACTGCACATAGAAGCGACTCAGTAAATATTTGTTGAATATTGAGTGAATGCACAAATGGCATTTCTTCACTGAATGTAACAATTTCCAACATTCCTGGGGCTTTTTTTTTAATGAGGCAGCCAGGAATAATAACCTCCGCTGCTGTCATGAGACAGGAAGAGAGGGGATCTCTTCCCCATGGCTTTGTCCTGGTGCTTGTCACCTGTACGCACTGCTGAACTTCCTGAATAACCATGTCACAGCGGCAGGAGGAGGGAGGCTGAACTTGAGCCTGGATGCCTGGAATGAAAGCCTCTCTGTGATGCTTGCAAAGCATGGGGGACCACTGAGCGGTTGGCGCAGCTTTGATAAGCTCGCGGCTGTGTCCATCACAGCTTCTGATGCTTCTGATGCTTCTTTATCTGGGTGGTCCAAAGTGAGTTCTGTAAGCCACAGGTGACACCGGCCTGGAAGGAGCCAGTTCTCCCTTGGACAACTCTGGAGTGGTGGTGACAGTCCTATTTAACCACATATTGAGATTTACCAGGAAACAGATCAGGAGGCAGTCTCTAGAGAAATGGCTATTACCAGGCTGCCCAGGTCACTCCTTTCCAGCCCCTTGACCTGTTTTCAGTCATGCGCTGGGGAAACTCTGGCTGTGGCCTTATAGCCTTGACGCAGAATGCCACTCGTCAAAGGCCAGCTGGCAAGAAGGGAGCCATCTGTGACCCATGGTGCAAATCTCCATCAACCCTACTAACCAGCCTTTGAAGAGTTAGAGTGGAGAGACTGGTGTCACCCAGATCTGGCATCAGTGGCCTTGAAAAAGTGCATTAACCTCTCTGAGTCTCAACTTTCTTGTTTGTCTTTTTTTTTAAGTGAATGTTAAGTAAAATACCATGGGGCACATGGTAGGAATTCAGTAAGTTCCCATTTTCTTTCTCTCATTCTTTTACTCACATCTCATATTTGCTTGGAGCCAACGCTGGAGGCTGCAGACATTCACTGTCCCCAGTTGCTCTCTGAGCCCCTCTTTCTTCATCCTCCAAAGCCACCATCTTGGCTGTTATTACAACATCAGTATTTACCACACGCACAGATCCACTTAAACTCTTGATCTGAGTCTTGGTTACATGGGTATATTCAGTTTGTGAAAAATTTGATATGTGCACTCATTACATGTGTACTTTTCTGCATGTATATTATGCTTCCATAAAGAAGACTTAAAAATCTATTTTAGGGAGAGAGTATTCAGCTCCTGATCTGTGGCTCTTAATTGAAATCAAGAAGGGACCAGCTTATATTACCAGAGTTCTGGTCATCACCTTTCAAATTTACTGTCTCTTTACACTGATTTTTTTTTTTTAATATTTGCACAAATATTGACCGTGTAACAGAAGTGGTAAGGATGCAAGCGGGTCAGCCAATTACAGACTTAGCCTTTGGGAGGTATCCATTCATTTAGAGTATTTGGAAGGCTCCCTCCCTTTGCCAGGCCGTGGGTTTAGACCCTGGGAATATATCGGGCAGGGCAACCACAGTTAAGGTCCCAGTCTCTCTGGAGACTCCATTCTAGTGCCACTAGCAAATGTATAACATACTGCCCACAGCGATAAGCATTCTCAGTGTTCTAAAGGTAAAGAAGGAGACTCCACGAGAACATAAGGAAGGACCCCTAGCTGTCAGGAATGGGGGTCCTGGGATGAGGCACGTGAACGGAGACCTGAAGCCTGAACAGACATGATCTCCAGAGCATGAGGGCCTGGGGGTGGGGGTAAAGCAGACCAGAGAGAAAGAATGGCATTTGCTAAAGCTTTAGAGTCTTGCCCCCCGAATTGCAGTTCTGGCTCTGCTATCTACCAACTGGGTCACTTTCAATAAATCACTGAAGCTCTCTGAGCCTGAGCAAATGCCTGCCCATGGCATGCCACAGTGCCTGGCACGCAGGAAGAACCTGATGATATTAACAGCAAAAGTGTCTGGACGCTCTCCACGCAGGGTTCAGATGGCAAGTGACTGAAAGACATTGTCAGCGGGCAGTGGAGAAAAAGTGAAATGCCTTCAGCAGTGTCTGAATTTTTTCTTTTTTTTGGCTAAACATAATGACTCGGTAAAGTAATCGCAGGATGGCAAAACATCTACCCAACCGTTCCAAGCATACCCTTCTAGGCAGGCCTTCTACTCAGGTGTGCCTTCAGTTGAGACTCAAAACTAGAAGTGGTTTCCATGGACCTTCCTATAGGAGGCGATAAATGATCCTTTAGACACATTGATTCAGCCAAGCACTCCCCTTCAAAGCACATAGAACCAACCATAAAAAAAACACTCATTCGAACCGTGTATCTCTACCCCTGAGGCCTCCCATTCCTTGAATGCTTTTGAGGAGCTGGAATCTCCCCATACCCCATGTTTCTGAGAATGTTATTAATTTCCAATAAGATGGAGTAAACACACTGTCTTCCTGCCCAGCAGACTCAGTGGATTCTGAAGAAGGTATGGGGCTGGCTCCCGACTTCTCATTTGAAATCAGGGACAGTGGAAGATTGCATGAGATTACGTGGCTCAGAAGACCTTTGGGAGGAAGAGCCAGCTCTAATTTCATTGCTCCGTGTTCACCACTTCTTTGGGGCTCTACTGCTCCTGGTGAAGCAAGTGATAGATTTCTGTCCAAGACCTCAGTGTGCTGGCCCCGGTGACAGCAGTCTCGCTTTGTCGGCCATTCTCTACATTTATTATTCTCCCAGTATATGAGCGTGTTCTGGTATCCATTCCAAATTAGTATTTCTCTAATTTTCAAGTGTCTGATGTGCCTGGCTGAAATAAAAAATAGCAACTCAATTTGGCAGGCTTTACATTAAGGGGAGAGGGTGCTTTGGTTACTATTTAATCTTTTTTTTTTCTTCTTCTTCTCTTTCCTGACTATATGGAATTCACTTTGCCCATCTTCCTGACTCGTCATATTCCTTATCTTAAGGTGGGCATCCTCAGAATCCCAGTGCATTTCGCCAGCCACCTCTCATAGAAGCTTAAGCAGATGGAGGCAGACCCATAAGCAAGACTTGGTTTTTCTAAGCCACAGTGGCAATTTGCTGCTCGATTACAAGTCTGTGTACCCTTTCAACTTGCTTGTCAGCGTGGAGGCTCTGCATGTCCTGGATAATCCTACAATTGGTGACAGGGTTATTGACTTACGGGTTTCTAGGGCATCTTACTCATTTTTTTTTTTTTTAATGATTCTCCCGACTTCTTATTGCTTTGTAGAAACTTGTTGCAGTTCTTCCTCTTGATAGTCTTTAGTCTATGAGTACCTGGGAATAATCACCCTCCCTTATCTAGTCCTACAGATTGATTTTGTTTTGAGTTATGCTCACTTCAGGCCTCCCACCTCTTTTATTTTTATAAACAGACTCTGCAATAATATATCCACTATGGATGGATGGCAGCCAACATAGTCTCTTCTTGTGCTGAGGGTGTATTCATATTTCAACTAGTTTACATGATTTCCTTGCGCGCCCTACCTTATAATCCCTTTTATAAATTTTGGTTTACTTTGTAATAATGGAGAACATTTAAGGTTCTGTTTCTTATTTTCTTTTTTCTTCTTCCACCATCTATCCTTAAAAACAGTTCTAAAACTTCTTCCTTTAAGATTGCAGCTACTAGACCTCAGTCTAAATTACGGCTATTTTTTGGTCATGCTCTTTCTGCTGTACTTTGGGTGTTGTCTGGATTTTGCTCTACTTTCCTTTTGTAAAAAGGCTGAATTTCTCGTTACTCTCGTATGACAGAAACTCACCAATTCTCTGTTGTCATCAACAAATAGAGTTTGAATGTTTGACTTTAAAAAAAAAGGAGTTTCAAGGGTAAGATCTACTGTCTTGTGAATGTCAAAGAAGTTTTCTTATTCACTCCTTTCTTCTCTCTCTCCCACTCTCTTTAATTTGTTAATGCTTTCGACTTATTTTGCTTTGGATAATTTTCAAAGTACTGCTTCCCCCTAGAGATCTCTAAAAGACAGAATTTCTGGCTATTAAAGATTTGCCATTCTCAGAACAGCCCAGTTAGGGTACCCTCAGGTTATTTATAACTGGATTTTATCTCGGAAAATTAACTAAAAGAAGATTAACCAAAAATCTAAAGGAAAATGCCTTAAACACCTCATCTATTATGCTATGCTCAAACAGATATTTTCATCTTAACAGCCTGGCAAACCCAGTGGAACGCTCTCTCTAGTTTGGGGCATAAAATAAGATAACACTCTGAATTCCTACAGGAAATCTTGTAACTCTACTTAAAATTAAGGCATAAAGTATGAAAATGTGAGTTTCCTCTGTATAGTCTTATTACTTTGCCTGTTAACATAAATGGTTCCTATTTCTGCTGGTTCGAAGAGCCCCAGGACATTTAAATATCTCTTCTAGAAACAAATACTTTTCCTTAAAAGCTCTTCCAGGTCAGGACTGAGTCACGAGCTCAGATCGGTAATGAAGAAGGTCTTGCATTTAGACATTTCTTTCATCTTCTAATTTATCCAGATGGAGGAGGAAGCCAGAAAAGTTAGTTCTACTTTATCCATCTAGGACTTCATTCATTATGTCCCATTTCAGGCCGACGAAAAGGCAAAGTCTTCACAATAGGACAGAGGGTCTTGATGTCTGCCTTGCCTGACTCCTCCCTCTGACTTGCCTGCCTCCTCCCTCTGACCTGTCTCCATCTTCTCTCCTCTCCTGTCACTCTCCTTCAGCCATTTCTCAAACATCCTTGGGTGTGCGCCTATACCTGGGGCCTTGCTTTTGTTGTTCCCTCTGCCTGGAATGTTCTCATATAGCGCCACAGGCTGTTCCTCCCCCAAATTAGGACTTTGCTCAAAATCGCTTTCTCAGTGAAGTCTTTCTTTACCACTTACTATAAAATGGCAACCTTTCTCCTGAACACTGTGCCGCCCTCCTTTCCCCTGCTTTGTATTTCTTATTACATCATATAGACATAGACACATGTGATCTTTTTGTTTATTATTCTGCTCTGGAATGTAAGTTCATAAGTATCAGGATTTTGTCTATTTTTCTTACCAGGGCCTAGAAGAGTGCTCAGCACATGATAGACAATAAATATTTGTGGAATAAATGAACCTAGAAATATCCCTGGATAGATAATGTCCAACTCACTCTACCACAGCAACTAGCAAAACAGTCCAGAAAGTTAAGTGCCTTGCATAAGATCCTGCGTATAGTCAGCTGGATAAGGGGGGGGATTGGAAACCACTTCTGCTCAATTCCAGATTCCCTTCGTCTGCCTCTTACATGTCAAATGAATCAGAATTGTTTTTATAGGCTCCCGAGGATCCTTTCTCATTTGTCCCTGTCACCAGAGAGGAAGCTCCCTGGAAACAATGCCCTCTCTAGATTTCTTAGCATACCTTCTACTGGCTCAAAAAGTATCCATTGGGGTTTTGAATCTCACTGCTCAGCTCTCGAGCAGCTGTCTTATTTGGGAGGTGATGCTGCATGATGTTCGGGAGCGCAGATTGTAGAAGGGAATCCTGAGCCACAACTCATCAGCTGTGTGACCTTGAGCAGATGACTTAGTCTGTCTGAGATACCATAAGTAGGAGTGGCACGCTGAGTGGTGGTCTAGCATGGCGTTGAAAAGCGTGGGCTTTACAAGAAGGCCCCTGGGTTCAATTCCTCACTCTGTCTTTGAGTAACTGGTCACAACTTGAGGCTAATTTCTCTAAGCCTCAGTTCACTCTTCTACTAAATGGGGATGATAATAATCATAACAACTTTATAGGGTTTTGGGGTGGATCAGATGAAATTATACATAAGCACACTAGCTCCTAACAAGTGTTAGCTCTAATTGTGATTATTATTAACACCTATTTCATAGGGTTGCTATGAGGACTTGAGATAATGTGTGTAAATAATGTAGCACATTGCTTGGTACATATGAGGATTCAGTAAATGTTATCAATGTTATTCCTTAATTTCCTCTATATCCCCCTTCCCTCCAACACCCAGCCATCTGGCTTCTACCCAACCATGCTATTGGAGTTGCTTTCTTGAAATTTACTGGCAACAAGTTCTAACTTCTATAATCCTAAGTATTATTTCAGGCAGGAAAACCCAAGGAGGAAAATCGAGGAGGTTGAGTGCAAGGAGCGTAGCCTTCAAGTTCATAGATCTCAATTTCCTCTCCCGGAAAAGGGGCCGATAGCACCTGCTTGGCAGGTTGCTGTAACAATGTGGGACGACGTGAAGCTTGCATCTCAGTTTGAGACACAACAAGTGCTTGATAGATGGGGCCCCTCTCAGCATGACAACTGCCACGGTGGGTGATGATGACGCTGTTCTTTCAAGTGTCTTATTTCAAATTCCCAATTCGTCTATTGATGCCTTAAGGGCAGGATGATGGCTCATAATGTTTCAAGATCTCCCCCACATCCCCAAACATCGAGTACTATCCTGAGCTTAGAGTGGACTCTCCAAAAGAACCCAAATTGGCCATTGATCACATGACCCCTAAACCCAGTTTCTGGCCAAGAGGCAACACTATCACGTCTAGAAGTCATTTCTAACAGCCTGGAATCTCTAAGTTTTCTTGTATTCTTATTCGGCTTAAGCCTCTTATTTTTCTAAACATTTGGAAATCTCATGCAATGGTTTCCACTGACCAAGAATTTATATAAAGATGTAGATATAATAAAGGAGTGAAAACAGAGAGATGATCCAAGTTGATGGTGCCATATACAGGTCACCAAACACTTATTTTTGTGAGTAAGAAAACTGGGGTCTATTTTGTGGCTTATTTCATAATTTTGCGGAGATGTTGGATCAAATTGGGCATCAGACAAGATGCCAGTACCAGTAGACGTCTTTGCTACACTTGCAATTTTCCCTCTTATTAACATGAAAACACTTTACATGGTTGGAAACATCTAAAGGCTATTTTTTATTTTATTTTCCATTGCTTCATTCTCATGCTTTAACCCGTACCTGTGGAAATTAGACTGTCACCTGCTTTTAGCATCCTGTTTTCTTTCGTGTTTGTAATGAAGCCCTCCGGGAATTGTGTGATTACAAAAATGAGTTACAAATCCTCATTCAGTATACAAGTCTGTAGCTGCTTTCCTTCTCTGTTTGAATAGTCTACAAAACAAGAAATAATTAGTCAAGCACTATCGGTAATTAAGCACATAAGATGAACATTAAACAAACTGCAATCTTGCATCATTTTGAAGGTGGATAGGCAGGTTTTCACGCTTGGAATCCAGCCAAAATGCCCATCTTCATTCCCTTTGCTCCTTATTTATTATTGGCGAGGGAATTCGCTTGCCTAACTTGCTGATGTACTGTTGAGGCGGTACATCTGAGAGTTCACGTAAGTGTGAGCCGCTATTTTTTGACAACACTACTATTGGGAAAGGATGATTTCAAAGAACTTGATATATTGAGAGTGGAAAGGCAACGTGCTTCCCCGACATGGGAGTGTGTTTCTAAGCTGAGATGAGTTCACAATTCAGAGAACTGTCCCGCCTTCTTGTACGTGATATCTGCTCAGAAGTATCTATAAAAACGTTTCTGTTTTTCTGAACACTCTTTCTCACTTGCTGTCTTCTCTTTGGGCCCCGTGAGCTTCTTGTAAAATTTTGTCTACATAGTCATCACTACACAGGCAAAATCTGAAAAAATTGCAGTCTAATTTAGTCAGGTTTTTCTTGAAGACCAGAACTTCATTTATTTCTAGATTTTGATCAAAATATATTTTCAAGGAAAAGTTTCTAACCCATTTAGACTGGAAAATTAAAGATTCATTCAACAAACACTTTGGAGTGCCTATTATTTGCTAGGTGCCTTGCTAAGCACAAGAAGCAGAAGTCTGTATCCTTCGGGCAGTCACTGTCCAGCTTTGTGATCAGGCCAAATTGTGACTTGATGTAGAGGACTTTTGTTAGATTGCATTGCATTCTTTCTAGTTCCGTGATGTGAAGTCGCAATAGACAATATTGCACATGACATGCTGGGTCTCCATTACTCACTCAAGAAGTAATAGAATGATCAGTGACTTTCCTTCTGGCTCTTCTACCCCAAAATGGTTCTTCTGCTCGGATGGTTTCCACAGTGACTCTACAGATATAGGCATTTTCTTCTGGAATTAGAAAGAACTGGCAGTAAATACCATTCTCCATTTTATCTGAGATTTCTTTTGTACTATTCAAGATAAATGTCATAAGGTCAATACTTCCTAACGTGTATAGTATGTTACAGTTTTCAAAGACTTTGACAAGCATATCTAGGTAGCCAGTACAGTATTAGTATCCCCATTTTATAGCTCCTGGGTAACAGGCCCAGAGAGGTTAAATGACTTGCCCAAGATGACACAGCACTCTAGCAGAGCAGGATGATCTCTCTTCTGTCTTTTTCATCAGACATGCCTCCCAATAAGTATCCCACGCCCCATAGAGGTGGAGAAGGGTCATGTTGGCACCATACATCTTAAATATGAAGTTTTTACAAGGCCATAATATATTTTTTAAGTGTTTGGGCATCCATACATTTAGCAAAGATTTACTGAATGCCTTCTGCTCATGGGTGCCACAGACGTGAATGGGATATAGCAACGTGACAGGGTGAGGAAGAAGCAGCAGGAACACCAGGAATTGGAACTCAGCTGAAGGCTTGAGGACAGGAGCCACCTTCGTGGTTTGCCTTTCATGTGCACGTTCCATGGGCCCAGAAGATGGTAGGTCTTCAGGAAAAGCTTATTCAGTTGTTGGATGACACTGCATCACACCTGAAATACAAAAGGACACAGAAAATAGTGATCTTTACCACTTTCCTGTAAAACTAAAATTATTCTAAAATAAAGAGATTATTTAAAGAAAAAAACCACTTACCTCATGATAATTGTAGTAGTCAGTTCGTGCTCTGTAACAAAAGACCACAGATTTGTTGGCTTAAGTAATAGAAATTTATTTTCTCACAGTTCTGAAGGCTGGGAAGTCCAAGATCAAGGTGCTGGCTGGTGTGGTTCCTGGGGAGAGCCCTCTTCCTGCCTTGCGGATGGCCATCTTCTTGCTGTGTCCTCACATGGCGGAGAAAGAGAGCGCTGGTGACTCTTCCTCTTTCTATAAGGACAGCAATCCTATCAGATTAGGGCCCTACACTTATGACCTCATTTGACCTTTATTACCTCCTTTTAGGCACTGTCTCCAAATACAGTCACACTGGGGGTTAGGGCTTCAACATAGGAATTTGAGGAGAACACAATTCAATCCATAGCAATAATATGCATGGGTATAACCATTTGAGAAGGCTTATTAACAATATCTACATGAAACGGGACACAAGCATGTCTGATCACCTAGCAAGTCCCCTCCTATGTATATATTCACTAACAGACAAGTGCAAGAATATGCATAGCAGCATTAATCACGATAACTCAAAACTGTGAACTACCCAAATGTCTATCAGAGGTAGAACAGATAAATAAATCGTGGCATTTTCACGCAATGGAACACCACACAATGAGAATGAAAGACCCACAACTAAACCCAACAATATGGACTAATATCACATGATGTTGAGAGAAAGAAGGCAGATACAGAAGAGTGCATCCTTTATAACTGTATTTATAATGAGTTCAATAAAAAGCAAACTATCAATATATTAGAAGTCATAGGTAGAGACTGGATGGGGGCATGAGGTGGGATCTCAGACATTGTTAATGTTCCATTTTTTGATCAGGGTGCTGGATGTGTTCAGTTTGTGAAAATTTATTTAGTGACGTGTTTTGTGCTTTTTTTTTAAGTGTATATTTTACTCCAATAAAAAATTCACAAGCACACACAAAATCTCATCTCAAGATTAAATAAGGTCATGAATGTAAAGCATACTTGATACATTTCCTTTTTTTTTTCTGCTCTTCCCTCTCATCCATACCCTCAGAGACCATGCCATGCCATCTGGCTATCGGCAGTGTCATTGGAAAGTGACTCCTCCCACAACAGAGTGTTTGAATCTTGACCAAAATGGCACCCATGGTTCAATGGCAAGTGTCGTGGCAATGGCTGAAATAATTCAAGATCTCCTTTAGCTTGTGGAGTTTACTAAATGGTCAACTAACTCTTCGAGGAGCTCCCTCATGGGATGGGTGGGGGTTACTAATCACTCCCCACCTTTTTTATAGTTCTTGTCATTCGTAAATGGGAAAGAAGCACCAAAGGAAAAATACTCTTGCCTTCTTCCATCTGTATTTTCTTTACTAAATTATCCAGTCTTATAAATATTTGAATAACATTTGGTCAGGATAAAATCTTTCCTGTCAGCTCAGTACAAGAACACTTTTTGGCTCCTGAGACCATAACAGTCAGATAAATTAATATTGATTTGTTAGAAAATAGTTTTCACTCTGTCTAAACATCTTATTCTGGGCTCTTGAACCAAAATTATGAATTTAAAAGCAGCAAAATAGTTCTTCACAGTTTTCCCAGTGAAACTAATTACGGGCAGATTGTGAAAAATGTATTGGATGCGATTTCCAACATAGAGTTCTGCTAACCAAAATTTACAGAAACCAGAAGCTTGATGTGTGATTTATTTGAGCAAGTTGCAATTTGGTAGACCGGAGAATTTATGTAAATAGTTTTTGCAATTTCCATAGGGATAACGCGATACATTAATGTCTCACGTATGGCAGAAGATGAAAGGGGAACCATTTTTAACCAATAATTTGATTTAGCTAATAGAAGAATCAGATTTTTTTTCCTTCTTATTTAGGTCTATATATTAAAGAACAGCTCACTCATGTCCTACATGGATATGCAGTGTGTAGAGTTTGACTGTATTAGACTTGTCTTTTATTACATCCATATATAGGAGTGGGGATGGAAAATTAAAATAGTAAAAATAAGAAAATAAAACATCACCCATATGCCCATGCCCATTTTAAACATTGTGGGGTTTTTTTCTTTTAAAAAAATGCATTTATTTTTTGCCTCATGAAACTCTCTGTGCACTTAACGCATTTAGTATCCTACTTTATTTACTCAATATTATATGAGAAATAAATCCTAAATGTGATTTTTGAATGGTGACTTAGCAAAGAAACATTTCCTCCTCTTTTGGACATTTGTTTCCCATTTTAAATAATACAGCATTGAACATCTCTGTACAAAATTCCTTATGTGAATTGCAGATATTTTTAAAGATAGATGCCTAGAACTGCATCTCCCATCTAAACTGCATCATTAAAGTCTTACAGGATGGCAATGAATACCTACAGGGTCAAGGCTGCTTTTTCCCTGAACTAGTTCACTAAAGCATCTATAATATGAAAGCAAATATGAAATCCTTAAAGTTTATAGAGTCTGCTGGGTTGAGAAGGAGAAATTTCAGTTTTCATATTGTCAGTCTCAAGCCTTTTCTGAAATTGGAAGTGACAGTCTAGCCGTGTGTGTGTGTGTGTATAATATATACATATATATATATATGTATATATATATATATACAGAATGGAACCTCAGTCTAGTGCTAGGTTTGGAGAGTGAGTGAACTGTTTTCTACCATAGATTAAGCTGAACCAGACCATATGTCAAAAAAGAGTCTCAATGTCAACTTAATCCATGGTCATAGCTGTAAAATGCTATTTCATTATACAAGCAATTCCCTTGTGGATTTCTCCTTTCTATGTGGCTCAACTCTATTTTAATCTGTTGTGGCTTTTTTGCCCTCTCTCCCACCTCCCAACATTTTGGAATCATTAAATATATTTGCTTCTGAGGCACCTGTTTGATGTTTACACAAATTATGAAAGTAAGATAGGAATGAAATGAAGGCGACAACGTGTATTAAAAAACAAAAACAAACAAACAAAAAAACCTTAAGAAATAGCTGAAAACAATGCGACAACTTTCCAGGACATTTTAATCGTTTTCTTTGGGAGTAGAGCAAGTGACTGAAAATCCTAAATTCCATCGCACAATGTGTGCATATGTACGAAAGGGTCAGATATAATGATGTACAGGTGGATTCCTTATAATAGTCATGCTTGAATTCCCCCAAGCCTTTTAAAGATGAGGGTTTTCCAGATGTGACAAAAGAAAAGAAAATTTCCAAATCAAAATTCCCATTTGCCTTTCTGGATGTTGAATTTTCTCCACATTTGTGCAATTAAGGGTTTTGCTGAGTGAGCTTAGGACTCTGTCCCTTTAAGTGTTTAACAGTAATTGGTTCATGTCCCAGTGTTCATTGAAAATCCTAGACATTTCATGTAAAATCTTCTTAATGAGGGGATGAATTTTTCATTCACATTAGAAAGCTCACTCTGACAAACAATTTCTAAATAAAACTTTGGCGACATGACATCCCACATTGAACTTGACAGGGAGGACAGGTGCATTAGAATATAACTGTATGGCGATCCTTCAAGCTGTCAGCCATGAATATTTTATTTCTTAATGAATCATCTTTGTGAAATGAACTTTCTTGTTGTAGTGTCAGTGCCATTTACAACAAAAAGCTGGCTCCTTTTAAAAGGTGAGCTCCGTAAAGATGCTGATGCCTGCATAAAATGCTTAACCCTACCTAAGGTGTCAGGCAATCTGGGGCTCTGCGTTTCCCTTCCCTTTCTGAAAGTGACTTGAGAACTCACTCCAACTAGCATGACTGCATCGAGGAGAACGCTTTCCCTGATTCACTGCTTCTCTTCTCAGAGCCCGAATTCCAGGTAACCACTCAGTGGAGGCCACTTTGGCCACTGAGTCCCTGTTGTTCTGAGGCATCACTGCTAGTCTTTTAATTATTGTTTTGCCATCTAGTTTCTAACATTCTAAGGCCCACGAGGTGCTGTTAGCCGGTGCTGACAGCTCTAAGCAGGGAGCCTTTCTCTGCTCCCAGCTCCCCTCTCTTCTTGATCTCAAAGATCACTTTCATTTGTTTGTTTTGAGGATGAGGAAGCTTTCGTTCTGACAATGGACTTAAATATCTCCCCACTGAAGGAGCCAAAACTTATTTTTATGTTGCCACTAAGAGTCTTCTGAGATATTCCTGTGGCTTGGTGTGGAATCATTTTGCTCATCTCTAGACACAATGTAGACAACAGAATCACTTCCCCCAAAATAGCCTGGGGTTAGCTCTGTGCCCTTCGCCACTAACTGGGCTGTTGGTACAGTTGTGAGATGATATTGATTTTCCTTTTTTTTTTTTAAATTCATGGTCTCAACTGTGTTCTCAAGACTGCCTCATCATCCTGTTTACTTAGTCTGGTTTCTCTTCTCTTCCTCGTAGTGGCTATTTCAAGCTTCTCCATTTTCCCCAAGCCCGAGAATTTGCCACCTCCCCCTGATGGCCTTTCCTCTGAGACCAAAGAAACCTTCACTGGTCAGTCCCTCAACGCTACCCCCAACCTCCTACCCTCAACTCCCCCCCAGAAACTGACCAATACGTACACCTCTCCCGGCCTCCTTCCCTTTCACGATGGAGATGTCCCTCTTCAGACTCAAATCTGGAGTCAGTTTTGCCCCTTGTGCTGTGGGACCTACCCACCCTTCAGAAATATGGCTTAATCAATAAAGTAATAGGGATCTGTACCAGGGATTGGCAAATTATTGCCATTGTCTGTTTTTATAAGTAAAATTATATTGAAATACAGCCAAGCTCATTCATTTATATATTGTCTAGGGCTGCTTTCATGCTCCAACAGCAGAGCTGAGTATTTGCAACAGAGACTGTATGGCCCACAAAGCCTAAAATATTTTCTATCTGGGTCTTTACGAAAAACATTTGCTGACCCTGATTCATACCATGGGTCGGAAGCCTGAACCCTGCAAACTGGGTCCCCCATCTAAGGGTCTGCAGTGAAACCCAAGTGGGATCAGTGTGTCTCAGAGTAATATTTCCTGCTGTCGGCAGTTGATGCTTCACTCTCGCAGCTTCAAATGTATTTTAGTGTGCTGCAATAACCGTGAGAACTGGCCTGTGTCCACGTGGCTCCACGCAGGAGAAAACCGGGCCAAATCTGAAAGCACTAAGAGGACCCAGAGGAAATGGAATAAGCTAGAAATTTGTTGTTTCCTTTTCATTAGGTTTAAGTGAGAATTATGTTTTTTAGCAAACGCTCAGTGTGGGCAGGTGACAATTTTTGCAGGTATTTTTTTTTCCTCTCTTTTAACTTGTGCAAATACAGGTCAGGGTTTTGTTCCACACTGATTACAATAGCTGCCAACCCAAGGTTTTAAGATACGTTGTTCTCACCTCCAGAAAAAGGGTTTCACTTGCAGTCTCTGGAGAAAGTTCATACTATAGGGTGAGTTTTCTATTACCTTCCACTGTTTACAAGTCATTCACATCATTTGGATTAAATTAAATGTATACCATCTTCTATCTCTTTTTCCAGAAAATAGATCTTTCTTTCTCTCTCTCTCTATTTAATAATAGGAATTTTCTGAAATCTGAAACCAAGTGGCACAAAAACATTGTGTTTATTACAAAATTATTCCCAGGGAGACACACACACACATTTTTTTCTAAGCAAAATCAATGTCGTAACAGTTTTGAAGCAAATATATACATGCACACATATACATGTTTGGTAAGAGAGGCAAATTTGCTATCGAGATGTGATTGCTTAAAAATAAAGGTAAATGAAAATAAATCAATAAAAGCCCTCTTCTCACATCTTGTTTGACCTCCCGGCTCTCCATCATTCTTAACCCTCATTTTCTTACTGAGCATCCCTCCCATCCTCTCTGGATCTTCTGAGGCCGTTCCCCTGCCCACAGCCAGGCCGGCTCGCCCACAGTCACTGTCTAAACTGAGCAGGCCTCCTGGCCTCCCTGAAATGTGCTGATGGTTTCACTTCCCTTTGCAACCAACCCTTGTCATTGCTCTGTGAAGGAAGCAAAGTAAGAGAGAGAGAAGAGTGATGGTGTCTGGATTTGGTCTGCTCACTCTCACCGGTATTTCCCAAATTCAGTCTTTCCTCAAACCAGGATCCTGATCATGCCTTATCTGAATACCACCTCTGCTATTATTTACTGATCACTTTCTCACCCACAGTTCATTTTACCTACAGATGAACTTTAGCCCTGTTCAAGGTAACTATATGTAGGTAATCATGGGTTTCATGTCTTTCTGCTACTATGCAGTAAAATGAATTCATAGCTCTTATTATAAAGAGTTTTTACATGATCCCTCTACCACCTAATACTGAACCTCCTTCCACCAGGGGAGCAAACGCCTCCTTGTTTCACACTGTTTGAGGCTTTAAGAGGGAGCGCACAGTGGACCTCATTTTTCCAAATTTTCAGTAAATCACAGGTTGCCTTTCCCAGATCCCTCCAAAAGATTGCTAGTCTGTTTCACAGTGAGTAAAATGTATCCCAGGGGGAGGACTAGAAAGCAGTTTTTTGTCATTTTTGCTCAGAAATGAACTTGTTGAAATCCTCTTATTTCTTTTCTTTTTTGTAACCCCCTCCATATACCCTGTTTTTCACCCCTGTTATCTCAGTCCCATCTGATGTTTGAATAATAACATGCAATTTCAGATTTCGGATCTATTATCTGTAAATCTCAGTGTAATACTTTCAATTCCTGCTTCTCCTGAGTTCATTTCTTCCTCCTCCCCACCCAGCTCTGCAAGGACTCTACAAGATTGCACTTCATTAAATTATTTTTATAATGAGTTCCTGTTACCAGGGAATACAGAGTTAAAAGGTGATCTCACTAAAAGTAATTAGCATAAGACCTGGTGGACCTGTAGAAGTGACTGGATCGTAATCAATAGCAATATGATTACACCCATGCAGCAATTATAAATTATTTAAAACACTACCCCTAGGTTACTGACTAGTTGCCTTTAAATTAAATTCTCTGTCAATAATTGATGCAAAGAATTAATGTGTGAACACCTTCAGTTACTGAAACTTTTTTAAGGTGGCATAAAATATTGAACTGTTGCCCATCATTAGCAGCTAAGCTGTCTGCTCGCTATAACATCCTTCTTTTCTAAATTGGTCAAGAAAGACTCTCAGATCTTGAGATGACAAATGATTCTGAATCCACTGCTGGATCATCGTCTAAGGACATGAAATGCCCTAATAGAAATTTTATGTAGGAACACAAAGAAAAAAAATAGCCTCTAAGTAATAACCGATTTTATTTCTCAATCCATTTTAACAAATATCTAAGCAGACTTGGTTTTCTTGACTATGTTTCAGTTCCTTGATATGGCCAGTATGGGTTGGAGAAGGTCTTACCTCACTGGAGAAATCATGGTCTATGATATTTAAGCAGTCAGCAATCTTAAAAAAAAATCTAGGCCTACAATAACATAAAAAGTGTGTCTTTGATAAAATGGGTTATTTTCCTTGCTTAGTTAATGCCTTCTGTTTCCGTCTACACATTGTCACTTGTATAACATTGTGTCCCCTTCCACACTGATTCTCGACTTGCAATGAGACCAGTGGAGTCTAGACTCCCGGGCAGGACATTCAAGCATTAGAAAGAAGTCGCTCATTAGCAAACCTGGCTCCTGTCTGATCTCACCAAGCAAGAGGCACTCAGGGGACGGAAGTGATGCAAGAGACGAACCAGCTCTAAAATAAAGAATGAACTTCCTTCATTCGTGTATTCTAAGCCAAGCCCTGTGCTTGAGTACAAAGCCCGGTAAGATGTCATCTCTGTTCTCAGGCACTCACAGGCAGGTTGACAGGCAGTGTCTTTGACTTCTCCCTGAGAGACTGATAGAGAAACCTCAAAGTTTTCTGGTAACCAGAGCAGGGGCCCGCAAAGCAGACCTTAAGGTCAGAGAAGCTTCTAGAATCAGGAGACCCCTTCTCCATTTTGGTGGGTAAACAGCAGTTACCCAGACAAGCAAGGAACTCTCCAGGCTGACGGGGCACCTCCCACACAAAGTCACCCAGAAGTTAAATGGAATGACTCGCCCTAAGACTAGAACTAGAAAAAAAAGAGGCCCCTCTTGACCATCCTCTGCCTGAAAGGAGGGACGACTTTCTTTCGTGTTTATCAAGCACCCAGTGCCATACGAGGCACAGGGTCAGGGCTTGAAAAGCACCAGCCCCTTGCCTTTCCCCTCTTGTATCTAGTTTGAATATTTGAGGCTACCATACTGGCCTCCCCACTTTCAATATATTTCCTTTATTTTTATATAGTCGAGATCGTATACTGTTTGTATACTCTTCTGTTTTCTTCCTTGCCTGGGAGATTCTTTTGTCTGGGACTCCCTGCTAGTTCCAAAGGCCTTTCTAGCCCTGCTCTGAATTCACCAGCATCCCTCCTGTTCCAGAAAATGCTCTTCCTGTGTTACTCTTTAGTGTGCCTTTCTCTGCCTCTCTCATCTTCACCCTTCACACTTTCTGTTCACACAGGTAAGAGGAAACTAAACTCACCTCATGTCTTCTGTTTTCCAGCAACCTAGAACAAGATTTTCTAGATAGGTCTTTTGAGCTGACACACAACATTTTCCTTGACAAATTTGTCACAGGCTGAACAGATGTCTTGTTTGTGATGCACCTGAATACCAAGTACCCCCAAATGCCACAGAATAATTTCTTTTGTGGTGGCAATTTTTAATGTTTGCTTTCATTTCCCAGTTAGCCTTTATCTTTTACTTTAAAAAAATTGTACAACACATACATACCTCGCTGTTGTGTTTGGACTCAAGCCTAGTTCCTTTGTCAACTCCAGCTGAGCAAAGGATGCCCTCCCCCTCACCACATATACCATTGAACATCAAAGTTACTGATTTTCATTGGTGTTTAAGCATGTAGATGATAAAGCCCTAGACCGTTGTTTTTGTCCGGATTACTTTAGTCAACCTTTCAATCAGTTGGAATGCACGGACTTTGGAAGCCAACTTTCTGCTCTACCTAATTCATCGCCGCACCTGCCGTCTGGCCTGATTCTAATTTTTAACTCAAGGTGATTGTCTTCTTTTTATTTCCATGAAACAAACTGATTAAATGTGTCCAGAGAGCAATGTGGTTCTCACTCCTGCCCAACCTCCTTGTGTGTTTCTCAAGACTGGGTGAGGCTGTGGGAAGAACAGAGAGGATGGAAGGCCGTGTTAGACCTAAACAGGGTTGAGGAAGAAGACAGGATTGAAACCCCGTGCCTAGCAAGTGTTTACAAGCACATGAAGTTGACCTTCAGACCCCGGGGTGGGCAGGCTTCGGTTTCCACACTGCAGCTCTTTCGAGAAAAACGGTGACTAACCAAGCAAAGTACGTAACTCACTTCTCAGAATTTTCGATTAGAAATTATCTGATGACTGGACCGATTCTGATTACCGTTGTTCCAGCAGATCCACCCAGGCACTTCGGTGACTCGGTGTGCAGAAGGCAGAGATGCTGCGCATCCTACGCAGCCTCGCTGGTGGCCCAGGGAGCCTGTGCTTCCCATCATGCCACTGGGTGCCTGTTTACGAGAACTTACCGGTGTTCTAAGCATGTATATCTTATCTTGGCAGTACAATTAGGAAAATAAATTCAATGGTTTGCCTGAAATGTTTCCATCATGAGGGTAGTTATTAGACATGTGCTGAAGTGTAATATCCGCTTTTTCAAACCACATTTCAAAGTTGATAGCATCACCAGATTGAGAACACTTTTAAAAAGCTGGGTTTACCGAATTAAGAGAAATAAAATCTGCCTGTTCATCAGTGGGTTTGTCTTACTTTTCTGTGGGTTTCTTTTCTTTTCTCAATTAAGTGTTATTTAGAAAAGGACCCAAGTTTCGATGCATGCAGCATCTTCCTTTCTGATTCCTAGTAGCCGGGAAACGCAGTGGTTCACTGGAGAGAATTTGTATGTTGTCTTCTCACTTGAGACAGAGCCTTATGGGATTGTCAATTCTGTCACATGGCAGTGGTGACCACAGCCTGGCTCTTACCACAAGGCTTTCATCCTGTGTTCTTTTAGTCCATCATTCTGTCAACCCTGAATTTGCTGTCAAATTTGCACTGTACTCAGAGGAAGGCCTGTTCACCTGTAAAGTTTAATAGGGGGCATTTGGAAAGGATTCCATTGAAACATGCTCAGTTTGACCAGGCAAACCCAAGCAAGTAATAACTGTTATGTTTAATTTCTTCTGCTATTATGTTGCCTGTGGATTGTTAAAAAGTGTCTTGGTCAGATAGATTGAGGAACACAGGACGTAAACGTACTACAGTTCTGGTAAATTCAGAGATTCTAACAAAAATAAGTTTTCTTGAGAACGATATCAGTTGATTCATAGTACCTGGCTGTGTCAAGTTGAATGCATGCTCTCCTACCAGGAAGCTGATACCCACAGTTCAGAAAACCTCAATCTTTCACATTACTCCTGCATTCTCTTCAAGGAAAAAAGAAAAAAAAAATCTTGTGAATTTGGTCCTTACAATGACTTAAGATGCTAGGTCATAGATGTTTGATTCGGCACTTCATTCAAGAAAAGAACTGTTCTCAAACTTTGTAAAAAATTCCTTTTCACAGATGAGTAATCACCAAAGATATTTCTGAAAGGATGCTAAGAACATGCCAGCAATTGTTCTTTAAGAAAAAGACAGAACATTGGGTTTTGTAAGAGAAGGAAGTAGAAATACTGCTGGAGAGGGCAAAAAAAAAAAAAAAAAAAAAGGTATGCTAAATTATGTTTTAAAAATAATTAAATATTTCCAGAACGTACTTATCCATTAAAAAAAAAAAAGTCGCCAAATTGTTTTCATAGATCCACTCAGACATCCTCAGAAATAAGAGCTTGGAAAAAAGATGATGGGGGCTGGCCCAGTGGCGCAGCAGTTTACTTCGTGCTTTGGCAGCCCGGGGTTTGCGGGTTCGGATCCCGGGTGTTGGCTTGTCAGCCACGCCGTGGCGGCGTCCCATCTAAAGTAGAGCAAGATGGGCACAGGTGTTAGCCCAGGGCCAGTCTTCCTCAGCAAAAAAAGAGGAGGATCGGCAATGGATGTTAGCTCAGGGCTGGTCTTCCTCACACACACACACAAAAAGGATGATGGAATGACTGGCTTCCCAAAGCCACTCTGTATTTACAAAATTATCAGAAATGGGCTGAGGCTGCTGGTGGTAATAACAAGAACAGGGGGGCCCTTAATTGTGTGCTGTACATCCGTTATCACATTGAAGCCACACCACGGTCTTGCAAGGTACACATTGCTTCCCGACTTTTTCAGGTGAAGAAATTGCTGAAGCTGATAATTAACTTGCCCAAGGTCACATTGCTAATGAGAAGCAAAGCCAAGACAATGACCTGGGACATCTGACTCCTAAGCCCATTCTCTTTCCACAAAGCATGATTAACTCAGCGGGTAATTAATAAACAATTTCATAAGTAATCTTAAAATAAAACTTCCAAGCACCTCTGTGGATTGGATTATAAGCCTAAAAAGTAAGGTCTGTTTTACTAGGATAAAATTTGACCTGTGAAGTTAATCTCTTGGCTAATGTGTGTGTGTGTGTGTGTGTGTGTGTGTGTATGAAAGGGAGAGTATTTATACACACATATATACATATATTTGAGGTATAATTTTCGTACCATAAAATTAACATATTTAACGACATAGTTCCCTGGACTTTGACAAATGTCCATATGTACACACTCATGTAATCACCACTACAATTAAGATATAGAACATTCCCCTGACCCCCCAAAATTCCATCATTCTCATTTCCAATAAATTCCTCCCTCTCCCAGAGGCACTGTTCTTTCTATCACCATAACTTAGTTTTACCTATTTTGGAACATCTTCTCACAGAAATCATACCTCTTCTTTTATGTCTGGCTTCTTGTGCTCAGCCTCAAGTTTTTGGGGTTTCTCCATGTCAGTGTGTATCAGTAGTATTCCTTTTCAATGCTTTCAAGTGTCCCATTGTGAAAATATACCACTATGTTTTTGTCCACGCATCTGAGCATTGTGTTCTTTCTATTTTTCAGCTACTATGAATAAAGCTGCCATGAATATTCTCATATAAAGTTTTTTGTGTATTTATACTTTATTTCTTTTTGGTAAAACACCTTGGTGTAGAATTGTTGGCTCTGATGATATGCATGTTTAAGTTTTTAAGATGCTGCCAAACTGTTGTCTAAAGTGATTGTACCATTTTAAACTCCCACTGGAAGTGTGTGAGAGTTCATGTTGCTTCGCATCCTCGTCAGTACTTGGTGTTTTCAGTATTTTTAATTATAGCCATTCTAGTGGGTGTGAAATGGTATCTCTTGGTGATTTTATTTCACATTTTCCTGATGACTAATGCAACTTTTTATGACCTCATTAGCCATTCATATATGTTCTTTCTGTTTAGTGCTTGTTCAAATATTTGGCCTTTTTTTTTTTAAATTGGGTTGTTTGTCTTTTTATTGTTGAGTTGTAGGAGTTCTTTATATATTTCGAATACAATTGTTTTTCATAGGTATTGTGAACTTCCTTGTAATCTGTATCTTCTCTATTCTTCCCTTAACGATGTCTTTTGAAAAGCAGAACCTTTTAATCTTGATAATGTCTAATTCATCTCTTTTCTTTTATGGTTAGTGCTTTATGTGTTCTAAGAAATCTTTACCAATCCCAAGTTTGCAAAGATATTTTCCTATGTTTTCTTCTAGAAGTTCCATAGTTTTAGTTTTTACATTTAGGTCTGTGTTCTCTCTCAAATTAATATTTGTATATGGTGTGAGGTAAGGGTACAGGTTTATTTTTCCCCATATGAATCTCCAGTTGTTCCCACCTCATTTGTTGAAAGACTAATCTCCTCCTTATTGAATTTTCTTGGCTCCTTTGTTGCAAATCAATTGACTATATATCTGTGGATCTATTTCTAGACTCTATTGTACTCCATTAATCTAATTGGGTTTTTTTCTTATGCCTTTACCTACTGTATTGATCATTGTGGCTTTGCAGTAAATTTGAAGTTAGATAATGTAAGGATTCCAACTTTGTTCTATATTTCAAAATTGTTTTGACTATTCTAGATACTTTGCTTTTCCATCGAAATTTTAGGATCAGCTCTTCAATTTCTTTTACAAGACCTGCTGAGATTTTATTTGGTGTGGAATTGAATCTATTGATCAATTTGAGGAGGATTGAAATCTCAACAATTCTGAGTATTATAATCCATGAGCCTGTGTCTCTCTATTCATTTAGGTCTTCTTTAATTTCTCCCGGTGATGTTTTATAGTTTTCAATATAGAGGTCTTGTACTTTTTTGTTAAATTTATTCTTAAACATTTTTCTTGTTATGCTATTATAAATGATATTTTTAAATTTCTTTTTCCAAGTCTCTGTTGCTACTATATAGAAATAAAATTGATTCTAACAAATCGATCTTATATTCTGTGACCTTGAAATGTATTAGGGTTTTTTTTGGCCAAGAAAATAGTCCACTTTTATTCTGGTCCCATGACAATAACTGGGAGATAAAATTAATAACAAATTGGCACATTTATCGTAAGACTTTCTGTCTCCAAATAAAGGTAGTTTTACTTCTTTCATCCTGATTTTTATCGCGTTTGTTTCTTTTTCGTGTGTTAGTGCACTGGTAGAGCTACTAGGAATGTTGAGTAGAAGTGGAGAGAGCAGACATCATTGCCTTATTTCTCCAACATGTGCGATGCTAATTGTATGGGCTTTTTGTACATGTTCTTTACCAGACTGAGGAATTTGCATTTATTTCTAGTTTGCCGAGAGTTCTGTTACAAATAGATGTTTGTATACCTTTTATATTCTTCTTCTTCTTATCTGTGTGTTGAAGGGTGGTTAGTTCATTGGTAAAAACAGTTGGTGCTGGGAACCTGACTCTAGATCTTTGAGCTGCCTAGAAACATGGCCAGGGGCGAGTCGCTGATTTCCTCTGTGAGTCAATTTCCTCATCTGAAACTGAAAAGTGTATACGAAGATCTTACATAGTGACTGACACGCAGTGAGCACTCCATAAATGTTAGCTATTCTTTTAATATTATGGCATTGATGGAAAAAATGAGTTTTATATTTTAGCATCATGAAAAACACTTGTCCTGAACCCTGGGAACATTAACCCTATCAGCCCCTGTCCCTTTTAAAGACAAGATATAACCACTAGTTTATGGGTTAATCCAGATAGACCTTTACAGACACCCACGATGGCTCTACTTTTTCACATTCCACTTTCCTAGTTTTAAAAGTTTAAGTTGATCTCTGTGATCCCTGAAGAATTATGTGCAAACTAGCATTAAGATGAAAATCTTTTATATTTGTTCTGTAGCATGAAATCTAGTGCATGGTCTGTTTTATTCCACTGGCTCCTAAGGTTCAGGTATTAACATAAATACAGCCCATTAACACTTGTTCGTCTCTGTCAGGACATAAATTAAGTCTGCAGGTGTTCCATGAAGCTGTACCCTTGGTACTAATTAAGCCTTGATAATTAGGTTTGTTAAATTCAGGACTTTAAGCTTATATTCCCTCTTTGGGTTACCAAAACAGAGATGTGCAACATACAAGCCCTCCCCCCACTTTTTTTTTTCTGCAGAGAGCTTTGCTACTTTTTCTCCATTTTATTATTATTATTATTTTAAATAAAAAAGGAGTCAGTAGCAAACCCTTCACCATTTTGCCAGTGTTGGGTGTAAACCTTGAAGGAGGTCTGTAGTCTTGTTTATCATGAGATTGCAGTCTTGTCTTCTCCTGTTTTGTGTCAGCACAGACACCGTAGTGGAAAATTTCCAGCCTGGCTTCTCCATCTACTGAACATGTCCGGATCTGCCTTAAACCCAAATGAACTGTCACTCAAGAATGCATGTTGTTTCCATTAAAAACTATGCATGGAATCAGCTCAGCCCCCAAGTAATTTGTATATGTATTTCCTTCCTTAAAAATGAGACGTTTTGTTAATAGGAAAGTAATATTTTAAAAATGAAGAGATCCTCTCTAGGTGTCAAAAAATTCACAGTGGTCCCTATTTCCATTGGAGTTTTCCAAACAGAGATCCTTATTTGAAGGACCAGAAGGATATTCTGTGGCTGTCAGGTTATTTGTAACCAATACACAAACCACAAAATCATCTAATCAAAATAGATTTTCTCTCCAGTTCATCTTTCCTCTTTGGTTGCTTTATAAATCTATTACTCATCAGATCTGATGTTTGGCAAATGCCATTTTTCATTTTGAATAAATGGAATCATAAAAATAACTCTATTAGCACTGCTTTCAATAACATTCATGGCAATCATGCTAACTTAATAGCCTCTCTTCTTTTATTTGAGGGATATTAAATAAAATTATACTCTTAATCAGAAGCATTTTTTTTTAAAAAAGAACGGTTTATTCTGCAGGAGACTGGCAAAATACAGATCCATTCCATGTTTTCTTTACCATTCGCTTCCCAAGAAGACCAGTAATTAATCTCTCTAGAAGAGTACTGGTTTTCATGAGCATTCGTATTTTGCAGTTTCAAAGAACTCATTCTACAGAAGGGACGACTCCTCTCTTTTCTGACCCATCCTCTCTTTTAGAGTTTGCTCACATCTAGAAGCTTCCATTTTCTCCTTCAATCATGGGATTCAAAGTCTGTCTTTAAAGTCCAACATGCAAAACTCATGTCCCTCCCCCTGATGACAGCAGGAGAGGGAGTCACAGAGATGAAGAGATGGACTTTGAAGGAAATGGTTTAGCAATAATCCAAAGGTTTGCCTTTGTTTTGCTAAACTTGGGAGGGTAAAAAAATCAGAGAATGTGTTTTTGCAAGGACAGACTATTTACTGAAAGTTTTAGAATATCTGACATGTAATAGACTGTCTTTAGAGAGCCCTATTTAGATAGCAATGAGGCATTTTTGTTTGAATTATTTCTTCTTTTTTCCCTTCTTCCCTGTTCCCCTTCTGTTCTCCTTTTTCTTTTTCTTATCCCTCTCCTCTTCTTCCTCCTACTCCTTCCTACCCTCCTTCAGAACTTGCTGATAGTCAGCATTCTAAGCACCTGCGTACCATCTAATGCTCTCACTGCTCTGTGCAGTGAAGGACGATGGGAGTTCTCACAAGTGTCACTTACAAATCTGAATGGGTATCAAGCAAGCAGTGTCCCTCACTTTTGGGGAGGCAGGAGTTGAGGAGGGCAAAATCTCTTGGTGTAGAGCCAAATGTTCCCCTGCATATTTCAGGGCCGGCTGGCAGTTTATGCATCTAAATCCTACGGGAAACACCAGAAATATTTCTCCTCTTGAAAATCAGACAGTCTGGCAGCAGACCCGTTGTGTTTGAAGTGCTTTTACGTACTCTACCGTGTCAACAACTCAGCCTTGTTACTTTGCAATAAAATCCCACCAAATCCCTTTGTATCTTTTTTGGAACTGCTTCTCCACCGCATAATTGATATTACAGGGAGGGAAAGTGCTCTGAGTAATATTATTCATCGAGTAAAGAGTCACCGCTGATTAATTACCTCAAGGACGAGGGGATGGTGACTTTTTCTCTTCACACTGGAAGCCCCTTGTATCCACGTGGGGCAGGGAGGAAGGCAAAGGCTAAGAGGTGGATGAAGAGCTGGGGTTGAGGCATTTCAAAATGTCAGGCAGCTTGTTAGACTGTGGCATCCCAGGCCTTCCCCCGTGATTGCAGCGGAGGCCCAGGCCAAAGTTACACCCCAGCTGAAAACCTGACACCAGTTTCCCAATTTTCTCTCTTGCTCCTTTGGGCTGCAACCCGCATGCCATGGCTAAACCATCAGGCCGAGCTCTGCAGGAACTACAAGACCAAAGCAGCTCAGTATTTCCTTCTCACTGAAAAAGGCCAGCTCCTCTCTTAGTGGCAATCCACCTTCCCACCCACGGCCTTCTAAGAATGAAAGCAAATCTGTTGTGCTTTTTTTCTTTCCCCTCCAGTCTCGGCCTTGATTTGCATGGTTATTTTTTTTCCCCTCCATCTAATTTTAGCTTCCCAACTGAAGAATAAGGGAAAAATGAGTAGGGACGGGAAGATTTCTCCCAGTGCCTTGCAAAGCAGGAGTTCCTGCTGCGTCAGGGCTCAGCTTTCCTGGATCTGCCCTTTGGGACCTAGCAGGAGACCTCACTCCGGCCATATAGCTTCTTCAGGCTGTGTTTCCTCAGCCCTTAAATGAAGGAGCCTGGCTAGGTCACCTGTGATTTCCTTCCGAGCTCACTCATGCCAGGAGTGCAGTGCATTTGTAAGATAATTTGTTGAGCATGATAATTGTTCGTTCAACAAACACTCATTGAGAACCAAGTGTGTACCGGGAGGGGTACTGGGGAGCCTGAGGTGAATAAGATCGAGAAGCCAGAGCATAGAAAACCAGGCTTGGAACTAAATAGAGAGAGGCTCTATAAACCCTGCTGGTGTGATCCACAGCAGAGTCAGACAGGAAGGCTACCCAAGATGGGGATGAAGTGCCAAGAGAGATCTCAACCCTTCATGGAGGGACACAAGAAAAGAAGCTTATGTGAATTAGAGAATTCCTAACCTGCTACGTTAGCTTTTGAGCAATGAGGAAAAAGAAAAAAAGATCAATAGTGACCAACACTAATTATTTTTTTAAAGTATTGAAGATCTTTTTCTTTTCTTTCTTTCTTTTTTTTTTGCTGAGGAAGATTTTCCCTAAGCTAACATCTGTGCCAATCTTCCTCTATTTTTTGTATGTGGATCGCCACCACAGCATGGCCGGTGATGAGTGGTGTAGGTCTGCACCTGGAAACCAAACCTGGGCCCAGAAGCAGAGCACATGGAACTTAACCATTAGGCCACGGGGCCGGCCCCAAGAAGATTTTTGTCATAGACACTTTATTCCAGAAGCATTAAGTTTACAAAATATAAGCCCATGAGGAAAGGTTTATCTACTTTACATCAGTTGCTTTCTGGCTCTGTCGAAGTTCCCTGACAAACAAAACTTGATTTTATGTTTCTCTTCTCTGCTTCTCCTTCAACCCTGGCAGTGGGAGATAATAATATTGTCAATCCCCCTGGTTTGTCTAAAGATTCAAAGAGATACTAATGTGTGAAAGGGGCTTAACACACCACCTGGCAGATGGTTATTAGCCAATAATTACGCTAAAAATTCCTAAACCAATAAGCGTCTCTTACTATTATTATTGATGTACGCATGGATTTAACCAACATGCCACTGACACATCTTATGCCATTGCTAATTCCAGTGTAACCCAAGTATGGAAGCTGGTGTCCTGAGAACAGATCCCTACAGTTAAACCTAGTTCAGTAACCTCCTCACCCTTAATTATTCACTTTCAGATCTTATTTTCTTTAACTACAAAATAAGCTTGATTCTGGATAATCATAATAATGGGAATAATAAAAATTATAATCACAATAGCATCTACTGTGTCATGTCTTGGGTTCCTATGTTGTGCCGGGCACTGGGGAATGTTCCATTTAGTTCTCAGAACTCTATGGACTATTGTTATTCCCAATTTACAGAGGAGGATCTGAAGGTACAAAGTAGATAAATGGTTTTCTCCATGTCACATAGCTAATGAGTAAAGATTCCCTGTGCCTGGCAAATGGTTAAAGCCCCATAAACTATAACCATTACATCCACACCACCTTTATCCTATTATCAACATTATCTCTTTCCTGAGAAAAGTATCGAACACCACCTATGAAAGCAAACAGGGAAAACCTTTCTGTAGGAACTTGCTGTTTCTAGCAAGAGACATGAAGTCAAACTATTGTTATGACTTTTCTTTAAAACAGAAGTTGCGAATTATAGATGCTCTTGTGATGTCATCACTTAGATGATCTTGTAAATGTCTGTTATCGCGCAAAGGGCACGATCTGCTTGCCGCAAGACAAAAGTCAATCATCAAAAGGCAAGATGGTGGAAAAGAAAGGGCAGTTTATTATAGTTTGCTAGCAAGGGGCAGATGGCTGACTAATGTCTCAAAGAACCATCTTACAGAACAAAGACTACAGGCCAGTTATATAGGGGGCTGGTCTTCTGGAGGGGGAGGCATCGGGTCTCAGAGTGAAGCATCCATCTAATCTTAGTTCCTGGTAGTCTTTTGTTTTACTGGATATGCATCAGAGACTGGAGCAATGCCCTACACCCTGATCCTTCAGTTGTCATTGATGATGGCTGTCAGCATAGACTCTCTGCCCAGGGAGTCATCACATTCCTAAGGAACTCAAAATAACAAAGTTATCAATTTATGGCAGCTGGGAGGGGCCATAAAATCCAGAGTTAGTCCGAAGTCATTCAAAGTTACAATATGTTTTCTTTTCTACAATATGGCTTCCCTTATGTCAACCTTGTGTTGAGCTGGTGTCATGTCCTCTTTGGGTGGGGCACAGTCACGAAGAAGCTACACGCTTCCTTCCCCAGGTTCACCCTGCCTCCCGGGTGTTTGGCGACCATATAACTTGTCCAAAGTGGGACATTTCTGAGAGAGGAAGGGGGCAGGTAATTACACTGGGACAATGGGTGTCAATTGGGACATCTACTTTGACCCATCATACTTACTACTTTCTAAAATTCTGGGGTCTTCGCATCTGGCCTTCTTGTCCATCTTGGGTCCTATGCCACTGAATACTTCAATTTAGGGTGGAGGGGATAACCATATTTTTCTACTTAGAAGAAAAAAACTCTTCTTTTTTTGGTATCACATCCCTTTCCTGCTTGGTGCTTCCATCAGTTTCCTGCATTGTATTTTCCCATTCTCCCCCTACCTCCCAATAGAGCACTCACCCTAGAGTGTCATTATAACTGCATAAAATATATTGTTATTCTTTTTTGCTTTTAACTGGAGTATGACTCTTTGAAACCTGTATTTGTGTGGTCTATTTAAAAATATCATGCAACGAGGCCTTCAATGGCCCTGGCTTATGGCTGATCCTACAGGAGGACTTGTACCCTTGGTCACTAAGCTGCTGCCCTTCCATTAATATAAGGATGGACCATAAACTTTAAGATGTGAGCCACCTGAATGCAAGAATAGTATCCTATTTATAAAATTCACTTAAAAAAATTTCTTAGGAAGATGAGCCAAGGGGCCCTCACTTTCAAATGTTAGTTGTGTAGAGGAGAAAAAAGTTTTCCTCAGTCCTCATAGGGTCCCTGGCTGGGTCTGAAAATTAAACTGACAAAGACAGATTAACAGGAGAAAAGCAGGCAGATTTATTTAATATAAGTTTTACATGACATGGGAGCCTTCATAAGGAAATGAAAATTCAAAGAAAAGTTAGACATGAGTATTTCCATGTTAGGTTTGATGAAGAGCAGAGTCCTGGAGAAATACGATAGGTTAGAGTGTGCATAAGTGTAGTAAGCTGGGGGAAACAGGATTCTTCTCAGGAGTCCCTTTGTCTTCAGAGGTAAGGATGCTCCCTTCCTCTGAGTTTAGGGAGGGCACCTCTCACTGAGAGTTTGTGATCTGTTTTAGGGGAGATGGGCAGGGGAAGGTTAGAGTAACCTTCCTGCTTCTGCCCTTTTCTCAAATTCCTTCAGCTTAAAATATTCAATATGCCAAGGTGCCATATTTTGGGGTAACATGTCCTGAACCCCATCACTTGCATGAAACACATTTCCACCCAAATTGCCAAAACTTGGCTGAGGTTATCAGTGTTGGAACTGCAGCCCCCAACCATCCCAGACTCCTCCTCCCGTATGTTAATTAATTGAAGGACTGAAGGTTCAAAAAGGAGAGAGTTTTGTGCTAGGCACTTAGTAGTGACTCCATAAATGCTTGAGGGATGAGTGCATGAATGAATGAATGAATGAATGACAGTGGGCTGCAATATTTCTGTCTCCTTGGTTACAGGCCTTGGGTAGACTTAGGAGTCTGAGGGGAATCCCAGGTAACGCCTGTAAACCCAGGATTCCTCAGCGAAGCTTCAGCCATCTGGGACAGCTAGGGCAGCAGCGAGCCACCAGGGAGGTGAAGGAACTCCCTGAGGCTTTTGAAACACAGCTATTTTGTGTGCCCAAGGGAAGAGTAGGAGGAACAGCAGAATTTAGCTTCAGAGGAAAGCCTCTTGGCCTTGAATGCGATGACTTTGTTACTACTGTTAAAGCACTGCGGGAAGGGCTCTTTGATATGTAAATGTGGCCTGATAAGGATTTCCTCTCATCACCCCCACCCCAGCCTGAATTCTCTCCTGAGGAAGAGTGTCCCAGCCCCTCCCATCCCAGAGCCCTACTGTGAGTTGTCTTTCTTGGTTCCCATCCCTTCAGTTGTCCTCTGCAAAGTCAGGCCCCAACTGCAAAGGGTTTGTCAGGATGCGGAAGGGACTTACTCCATCCTGCATGTGAGTTGCACGTACTTTAACTTCCACAAGTTCCCTTAGCTCTTCTGTGACGAGGTCTCCTGACGCTTTGTCACCCAGGTGATTGGTTCATTTGCTCAGAACCAGAACTGAGTGCAACCTGGAATAATATGTCAAACTCCCAGATTCCACGGTGCTCTCATTCCTGTGTGTGAGTGAATAAATATGGAAACAAGTACAAAAATAAGCAATTGGCAGGTGGTGATAAGTGCTGTTTAGGAAATAAAATTGGGCAAGTTAATAGGGTGAGGGGGCGTGGCTTTAGATGGGGTCCAGAGGGCTTCTCTGAGGAGGTCTCATTTAACCAGGGCTGAGAACATGAGGGAGCCCATCCAAGGGAGGCAGGAAAAGACCAGCCCCCAAAGAAGGCGGGAGCAGAAAGTGCCAGGGTGCATGGCAGGATAGGGATTGGAGTAATTTGCCAACAGCAAAGGGCTGTGGTCGAGACCACAGTGAGTAGATAAGAAAGGAGAGGAAGCTGGGAGCAGCTCGTGCACAGCTTTGCCGGCCTTGGGAAGGAATTTGAAGTTCATTTCAAGTGTCCAGTTATCTGGATCAAGCTGTGACACACTAGTGCTATGGAATTTGTGGTACCCAGATTGCAGGGCAACTAGACTTTATAATCTTTGGTTCCTCAAAGCTCAAGCTACTAAGAAGGTCAAGTGTGTAGCAATTTCGCTATTTCAGAGCCAACGAGCACCCTTTTGTATGCAAAAATGTATGTAATGCAAAAGTATGTAATACACATGGCTATTTTGTGTGACCCACAATGAGAGATGGGCACATGTACAAGTTGAGATACCCAGGGGAAAAAAATTGAAAATCCAAATCCCCTTTGGTAAGAGTGGCCTTCGAGCCTCGTGTGCTCTCTGTTCAGCTGTTAAGATTGTTATTAAACTTTATGGACCATAAACCCCACAGAAACAAGGAGAGTGAACATCCCTCTATTACGAGAGTGTCAAAACAGGAGCCATATTTCATGGCCTGAAAAGTACATGCAGTTGGCCTCCCGCGAGCCCAGAGGGCCTTCCGGATGGTTTTAACCCTCAGCTTCTCTTTAGCCTCTGAGTGAAACCCGCCCTTTGGTGCAGAGGCTTTCTGGAAATGATACTCCTCTTAGGGGAAAGTTCCCTTTTAAATCTAGGCATAAATTCCGTTTCCTGAAAGCATGTGATCTTCACATTCATCAGCCTCGGTGCCCATCTTGCAGATATATTTCTTACCAGGAGCACATGGTTCATTCTCCAAACAAAAATGTATGCATCCTATTTTAAATGAAGCACATGGGTTGTTCCATGGATCAGCTTAGTCCACATTTGAAGAGTCAGGCAAACAAGGATGTGAGAAGACGCCAGACCCATCTAAGGCCAGTGACTGCCTAGGAAACAATAAGTGCCCTTGGCAAATATGCATGCATATTTCCAAGGCATCCATTTGGCAAAATAAGTTATCAGGCTAATTTTAATGTTATTTCTCTCTGAGGTTTCATCTCCCTTGCTAGGTACATACAACAATGAAGTTCCACCTATATTTTGTGTAAGGATCAAGTTTTACAAAGTATAGTTTCATTTGTTTTAACTGCCCGAGAAACCCAGATATCATGAATTGTGTTACCTTTTTTGTTTTGTTTGTTTGTTTGTTTGTTTGTCTGTCTGTGAAGAGGTGTGGTAGTCCTTGGTGATGTTCCAAATGTTCCTGTCCTCTCCTTCTGGGGATGACATTTCTCCACCCCCTTGAAGTCAGGCATTGACAAGACGAATTGCATCGGCCAAGGAGACGTGAGCAGTCGTATGGCCTCAAGGGGGAGATTTAAAAGCTGGGATGTGATGATTCAAGGTTCTTCCCTAGCAATGTGATCGTGGGCTCATGTGATAACATGGATCCTCCATCATCCAGGGTCCCCGAGTGACTGGGATGAACGGAGTCCTCTGCCAACCCGTTCTGGAGTCGTAGTCTGAGCAAGAATTCAGCTTTTGCTGTGTCAAGTCACTGAGACGTCGATTCTGTTCCTTACTGCAGCAGAACCTCGTCCGTCCTTACTAGATCAGAGTGTGATAGGTCATGTTAGTACAGTGTATTGAGGTCTCTCATTTTCAGAGCAAAAATTGATTTTCATTCAGATAAAGTGCTTTACCCATCACAACTACTTTTCCTTTTTCTCGATGGCCTAGGTTCATCTACCCTTGCGTTTTGTGGAGACACAGAAGTGCCAAAAATGACAATGGTTGAAAGATAGAGAAGAAGGATGAGATAAAAAGAGAGAGGTGGGAAACTCTTGGCAACGTAACCAAATATGACTCTTAGGGACTTTTCTTCCCAATGGCAATGTTGTAAGAAGCTTTACCGCATCGATTGTTCTCAAGCTCAGCATGTGCAAGAATCCCTTGGATGGTGCCTGTTATAAATGCAGATAATCAGCTGCCACCTCCAGGCATCCTCATTCAGAAAGCAAAAATGGGGTTTGGAAATCCAAATTATGAGCGGGTACCCCAGATTGTTCTGTGGACCTTACACTGAGAAAACACTGGACATAGTAAAGCGTGCTGACTTCTAGAGCCAAAACAATCTGGGTATTGAGTCCAATTATGGTCTTTATTAGTTGTGTTACTTTGGGCAAGTTTTTCGGGTCTCTGAGCCTCAGTTTCCTCCTTTGTAAAGTGGAGATGGTACCATTACGGGTTGCTGGCACATAAGCAGCACAAAATCAATGTTAGCTCTAATTTATCTAAACAGAACAGAGCTCCAAGTTGTTTTCAAGCTTTTTCTAGTATTAACAATGGTGATAATGGTGATATTAATTGAAGAGTCACTGTGAGCCAAGCACTGTGCTATGCATTTTGCATGCGTTGTTTTAATGAATCCTTGCAACAAGGCTATGAGGAGGTCACTGTTGTTATCTGCCTTTTGCAGATAACGAGTCTGAGGCTCAGAGAATTTGCCTTGAATCACACAGTTCACAGATGGTGAATCAAGGGTTTTCTTCTGCACCTTCTCGTGAAACCACTTCCTGGGACCCCCTCAGTGGTGGTGCTGGTCAGCTGCAAATGCCACTTTCTCCCCTCTCCCCGGTGCCTTGTCAGAGACACAACCAGCAGGATTACGTCCCCGGCACTGGAACTGAGCACGGCAGTCCAGGGAAAAACACCTTGTGGAATTTCATTTCTTATCATTTTATGCTCCCTTTAATTTTCGTTTAAGTTCCCCTCCGTAAAAGGCAGTCCCTTCAGCTCTCGTAAAACTTTATGGTCTTTACTTGTGATTAGGCAACGGTAAAATTGATTCCTTAAAACCAACTTCTGGTCAAGTTATGTAATTAGCCAGTAAGGGAGGCCGAGACGGTAAGATGCACAAGGCTCTGCCTGAAGAGGTCAGACATATTATCATTGGTTAGATGCCGTGTCTTTAAAACACCATCAGCTTGGAAAACACTATCCATTAGCAGGAGATCAGAGCAATGAGAAACCTCAAAAGGTCGAACGGTCCATTTTGAGGGCTCCACAAAGAACTCGGCATCCCAGAAGGACGATTGGCCTTCTAGCTCTGGGGCCGTCTGAGAGCAACACAGGTCTGCATATTTTTTTCTCCAGTGAATTAACCCATTGGTTTTCAGCCTGAGCTTTTGCTTGCCCCGTCCGACATCCCACATTACATCCTGCCAGAATAGATCCTGATTTTGATCATGGAATTGCCATAGCTGAGGCAGTGTAAGGAGATCCGAGACCCTGAACTTGGAGGAAGAGAGCTTGTGATTACTCCCTGAAGGTGTGCTTATTGCTTTCCTCAGGCAGAGGCCCTGAGCACATCAACAAGCCATTTCCCTCTCTTCCTGGCACACGGTGAGACTACATTTCCCAGCCTCTCTGGTGTTAGGTGTGGCCACGGTGACTGGGTCTTGGCCAATGGAAGATTGGTAGAGTGATGGCCCTTCTAGGTCTGACCCATCAAAAGCTGCCATGCACAACCCTCCATACTCCTCCGCCTGCAGGTTTGGAAGCCACAAGTTAAAGATGCTAGGGCCACAAGAGAAAAAGAGCCAAGACCTCTGAGTCACTGCCTGGAGCAAAGCCACCCATTGATCAGGAATACCAATTTTGGATTTTATATGAGCAAGTCATCTTTTATCGCATGACAGCAGCCAGCACGACTGGCTAACTAACTTACATACCTGCTCATGCTGCTATTTTTGACAAGGAATTATGGCCAAAAGTTGGCTGATATTGCTGGTCCATCTGAAGCATGAGAGGTTGAGGCTTGCCAACCGCATTTCACCTGGTCTAGAAATTCAGAGAGGGATCTGGGGGAAGATAGATGATCCCTTGCTGGTCCTTTGTTCTAGGCAGAAGACACAACAGATGAGACCAACATGTTGTATGCAAGGAGCTACAATTTTATTAGAGCATCCATTACAGCTCAGAAGTGATGGGAGATGAGGCTAGAGAGATAAAGAGTATTACCGCACAAAGGGCATGATCTGCTCATCGCAAGACAAAAGCCAATCGTCAAGAGGCAAGATGGTGGAAAATAAAGGGTTTATTACAGCTTGCTAGCAAGGGGGAAGATGTCCAACTAATGTCTCAAAGAACCATCTTACAGAACAAAGACTACAGGCCAGTTATATAGGGGCTGGTCTCCTGGTGGGGGAGGCATCTGGTCTCAGGGTGGGGGCATCCATCTAATCTTAGTTCCTGTTAGTATTTTGTTTTACTGGATATGCATCAGAGACCAGAGCAACGCCCTATACCCTGATCTTTCAGTTGTCATTGATGATGGCTATCAGCATCGATTTTCTGCCTGGGGGTCATCACATTCCCAAGGAACTGAAGAGAACAAAGTTATCAACTTACAGCAGCTGGGAGGGGCCACAAAACCCACAGAGCATGTCTGGGCTGGTCAGTCAGAGGTCCTTCAAAGTTACAATATGGTTTCTTTTCTTATGTCAACCTTGTGTTGAGCCAGTATCAATAGGACATGGATCACTTGACATCTTTGCATCCCAAGGTGGGGAGGTTGGGCTTAAGTTGCTCTTTTGATGGACTGGAAGAAGAAAGTGAGGATGAATGCCAGTGTCAGTGGAGATGGGATAGGAAGTTGGGGTATTTCAGCCATGATGGCCTCTAATGCATCAGGGAAGTAGGAAGCCAAGTGTCATCTGAGAATAAGGAAGGCACAGGTTAGGTAGGGCCTAAGCAGACCTAATGAGGTATCGGTGGTGTTTGCAATAGGACTTGTAGACCTAGCAAACTGTGCCAGCTGTTGTCAGGTGCCTGCCACCTCACGTTTTAGTAAGGTGGTGTCCTAGTCCATTTGAGCTGCTGTAGCAAAACACCACAGACTGAGTGGCTTATAAACAACAGAAATTATTTCTCACAGTTCTGGAGGCTGGAAGTCCAAGATCAGGGGGCCAGCATGGCCTGGTGAAGGCCCTCTTCTGGGTTACAGACTTCTCATTGTATCCTGACAACCAGAGGCTAGGTAGCTCTGTGGGGTCTCTTCTATAAGAGCACAATCCCACCCTCATGAACTAGTCACCTCCCAAAGGTCCCCCCTCCGAATACCATCACACTGGGCATTAGGATCGCAACATATGAATTTTCTGGAGACACAAACATTTGAACCATAGCAGGTGGCATAAAGCACTGCCACCAATATTTTTAAAAGACTTAACTTGGTCTGCATGCAATAGAAAAAATGAGATAGAAATTTGTGTTGCTCTCATGTGAAAAAAAGAGGCTATGCAGGGCTGTATGAAGACTTCCTGTTTATCAAGGACACTCTCATTGCTCCTCCATCCTTAGCACTCCCTTGTGGTCCAAGATGGCTGCCTGAGCACCAGCCATCCCCAGTAACAAGAAGGAGGAAGGAGAAGAAGAAGGGTGTGACCTCTCCCTTTAAAGGAGGGAGGCCTGAAAGCCCACACAGTGTTTCCCTCTGCAACTTAGTCCTAAAAACAGAGGCTAAAAAATGGAGTTTTTCCTTTTGGAAACAGTGTACCACAACTGGTATCTGGCTTTAGCGGCTCCCAATAGCTAGAATATAGAAGAAAGCAAGCATGTCACTGATTTATCTGAGTTCACCAGTTTGCAAGGCAGAGGGAGAGGAGGCGGCAGAATTGAGAGGTGCTGGTGAGCAATCAGTGTGTTGACGTGTTCCGCTAAGCAGACTGATTAGGAAAGGGAGATCTGCAGGGACTGGATGCCAAAGGCCAGATATAGACCAGCAAAAGCATGAGATATTGGAATTTAAGATGTCCGACGCGGAGAAGATCCGAGTGGTGACAGATTCTAGTTTGCTGCCCTGAGAATGGGTGGCTGGAAAATAAGGATGGAGATCTCTAGAACTGAGAAGATCAGGGAGCTACAGGCTGGGATATTGAGTGGGTCAACCAGATAATGAAAGGATGTATGACAAAGAGAAGGTGGTAAATTTATAAATAAATTCACAAATCAGTGAAAGAGCACACGAGGTGTTCTGATATTTATTAACCGACATACTCGATGGAGGCCGAGTGGCAGCTTGGACTCGTGTTGTGATTTAAAAATTGCTCTCCAATGTTCTTCACACCCCTCCCCACTCCTTCCATTAATTACCATTCTCCCCAAACCAAATCGTGGTTCATTTGACTTGTACAGAGTGACAGGGTTCCCTTCACAGGACGGTTCCAGTCACTGAGTACAGAATTTGGTCACCTAGTCCTTATCTTGGCTGGTTGAATTCTGTAAGAACTAAATGTTGTGTATCTGCAATTCAAAAGACCCCTTTTGCGGGAGCCTGGGAGATTTTTCCATCTAAGTAGCTTAATTGTGACTCCACAGAGCAATCATAGGTGTAAATCGACTTAATATGGCTTGATTGCTAGTGATGACTGTGTCTCAGATGCTAGCCAACAAGTCCTACTCAGAAGTCATGGGCAAATGCTACCCTGTAGATCAATGCACCAAATATCATCAGGATACTGGGCATTTCAGATTAAAAAAAAAAAAAATTGCCCCATGACATTGCCGGTTCCTATTAGTGAAAATAACGGCTGTTGTGTCATTCATTGACTTAGAGGACAAACCGATCGCCCACCATTTGGGGAAGGTGCTTGTCTGTGTCTCCCTCTGACCAAAACAATTCTCTAAAAAATTTCCTCCTGAGCTCACATCCCTTTGTCTGCCTTGATCAGACCTTTGCTTATTGGAATCATTTTGATAGGGAACTTGTTATGGCTCACAAGTGTATATCACTCTCAAATCTTCCACTTCCGATTTCTAATCTCTGTCACCCCAGCTTATAAAGATGAACACTCCAGGAATAAAAATGGAAGAGGTCTGATTTTTAATGTGCTATTTCTTCACACACACAAAACACCCTAAGCTCAATCAATGCCCAGAAATGAAGGCCAATAGATAATGAGAGCAGGGCCTCGCAGTTCCCATCTATTGTTTCAGACTCTAATTAGGAAACGGGAATTCGGGAGCATTGTCTTCCCCCAGTGTGCAGACACGATGTTATCATTGCGTTTACAGCAGTGGCCAGATTCCCAGCTCGGTGTACGCCTGCAGGGATGACTGTCCCATCTTGATAAAACAATGCCCTTAGCCGAATCCTAAACACTCTGCACGAGGAAGACCTTATGCTGACGGCAGGGAGGAAGCGACGCGGTAACAAACAAGTTTGCAGGCCAGGAAGTTTTAATCAGTTCTTTCTACTGCAGGAGGTATGATGGATGGTGGCCCCATTTCAGAGGGGTTTCCTTCAGATAAAACAATAATACCATACTCTCAAGAACCTCGTTCGACAGCAGAAAGCTGTGATTAATCCCCCGAAAGTCAAACATGGGAAGACTGGCAAGATGAGATTATTTGCTGAGTATAATTAGCCACAATTATCGCTGAAAGAATTTGGGGAAGTGGTGTGGGATTCTGCTCTTAAGGGAAAAAACTTTGTAAAGGAGAATTATGAATAGGGTAGCCTTATAATTTACTATTTAATCAATCTTGGATATTTCTTAAAGTGAAAAGAGACTCTAATAATAATTATGCTAGGACAACAGGCATAAATTAGGATTGTCCCAGACTAGCAGGGGTAAAGGATTACTCTGACTATTCATAAGACGGCAAGCCCAGCCACAATATTCGCAGATTTGAAAACAACCAAAGTAGTCGTGTCTGGGATAGACTCTAAGCTAAATCGTTGATAGATTCTGGGAAAGTTTATCCAATTATAACAACTCAGAGTCAGGAAAATAGTTCCTCTTTTCCAATGGAGATGCCAGTGTTAGATACTTTCTATTGCAAGTGAAAGAAAACTTCACCCAAGCAGGCTTAACTAACTGGAAAATATAGGTGTGACAAGGAGATCAGGTAAAGCTTGATCCAGGGTCCAAATGATCAGGACTTGATTTCTATCTTTTTGTCCATTGGTTTCATTTCCTCAGCATTGGCACTACTTTCAGACAAGCTCACTCTTTGTATGTCAAGACAAGTGTCAGCATCTCTAAACCACATCTTTCCAGATTCAGTCTAGTGGGAAAAGAGCACAGTGTCTCCTTTCCTGGGATTCAGTCTGACCCAGCTTGGATCACATGCCCATCCTGGACTAATCTCTGTGGCTAGAGAGATTTGGAAGCTTGGCTAGGCTTCACAGGACTCACCCCAGAGCACGTACTGCACACCACCCAGAGCTCATGACAAAGTGTTGAGGAGGCTATGGTTTCATAAAGAAAAATATGAGAACTGTTATTAAAAGAAGTGGGGATGTGGTAGACCATCTCAACAACTGTCCTTCGTATACCTTCAGACCTATGTAATTCCTGTCGTGGTCGTGGTCTTAATCAGTGGGAGTTCCTTATCTGCATCTGTGCAGTAATTAGGCGAGGTCCACTGCTCTGACGTCTACCTAGCCCAACACCTGGCTGATCCTTTATTTAACTCAGAACTTTATGAAGACAACAAACCCATCGATTGGGAATTATCCCCGCCCCCTCAACCACTACCAACACTACCACCATGAGATACATTTTGACCCCCTTGCCCATGTACTTGAACTTAACCGCTCATCACACTTGTAACTTGCTATTTAACGCCTTTCTTTCCCACATGGCTGTAAACTACAAGTGGGCAGGGACCGTTTTTCTAGTTCCTTGTTGTGCCTCTAGAACCTACCACCATACCTCACATGAGAAATATTCAGGAATAATGATTATTTTTTAAGGCGTTGAGAAAGCCTATATTATGGAATGAAAATGATTGTCCTAAAATTTAGCAAGAAATACATATAGATCAAGAAATACTGATCTCACACACATTTCCTATTTCCCTTTTCTAAGGAGCCCTTTCTCGGTGTGTGCCCATGAAACCTCTCTCTTTTCTGGGGTCGCTTCCTCTTATGTAGAATCCCACGATTGTCGTTTTCTGGCAGGGCTGGAATAAGACTTGGTCATTCTCGGCTTCAGGGCCCATACCCTTTGTCTCTGCTGTGATTGTGTTCAGAAGGCTCTGCAAGGATAGGCTGGCTTTTATGAAGGCTTATTCTCTCCTTCCAAGACAGGCTGCAGTATGCTTGCTCGTGTCCCGTGCATCTCTGCAGTACTAGTAGTAGTAGTTCTGTTACTAATGGTGACACCAGCTGATGGGGATGGAGGTCAGTGGAATCAGCTCCCTCCTCAGAGTACTACACGTGTCACCTCGTCCTAGCCTCAGGCCCTGGAGGATTGTCCTCTCACTATCCCCATTTCACAGATGAAGAAATTAATGCCCGGAAGAGTCAAGTCACTTGTCTAAGCTCTATGTCACAGACCGAAATCGCTTTCTCTCTTTAACTGGCCTGGTCCTGGTCCTACATCATCAGTGCTTCCACATCTGAGCTTTTCATGTTCCCTTTCCTGAGCTGCCTGCTGAAGAAGACAGAGGGCTGGTTAATTTTGTTACGTGTGGTGAGAAGAGTAGCCTTCTGATTGGACCCAGGGCAGAAAAAAAACCTTAGTCTAAGGTGGAAACACAGTCATGATGACGCTTCCTATGCAAGTTTATTAAGTTCAGTTATAGCCGTGGCGACCAAGGGGCTGTTCCTGTTTCTCATTTCCAGTTCACATGAAGAAGTCACCTGAGGTCCTATGCTCAACTCAGTGGTGGAGAAGTTAGTGGTCGAGAAGTGCTCACTGTGGTGCAGATACCAACAACAGGAACGGGAGCCACGACAACATATACTGTGGGATTATTGTGTGGCGAGGCTCTGTGCTATTCCCTCTGTGCGTCAGTTTAATTCCCTCAACAGTTCTCTGTGGCAGAGGCGCCCTGATTAGCCCACTTTTACAGATGAGGAAAGGAGGCTCAGAGAGGTTGGGCGACTCACCAGGATCCAGCAGAGAGCGCGTAGTAAATTCTAGAATTTGCATCCAGGTAGTGGACTTCAGAATCCTTCCCCTGTGGATTTTTCTCCATAAGATCACCGCTGGGAGATCCCCTTTAAAAGCCATCACTATCTTCTGACAGCCACTGTTACTCTTAAGCGGCTTTTCTTCCAGAGGGATCCTGGAGATACAGCCTGTGCCAGTGTGTTTGCAATCCAGCCTGTCAAGCTGATTCTGGATATTCCAATGCCCGCTCTGAGCTAAAAATGATTTAGAAATACAGACCAACAAACACATGGGCTTACTTACTGTTTTCATCCTTCTCACACTTTTGGAAAGGAAGAATTGAGGGTACCATATCAGTCAGGATAGACTGGGTGTGCTGCAGTAACAGATGACCCCGCCACCTCCGTGGCTTGCACAAACAGTGAGTGAGTCCTTGTGCACACTACAGACCCATCAAGAGCTGGCTCTGATCTTTGTCCGCTCCACTCCAGGAGCCAGCCTGGAGGCTAATGACAAAGCCTCTCTCTAGGACTCGTTTCCTAGGGCAAAGAGACAAGACGAGCTCTTAAAGCTTCTTCCTGGAAGTGACACCTGTCATTTCAGCTCTATTCCACTGGGCAAAGGACGTGATCTCCTCACTCCTGGGCAGAGATGTATAATCTCTCCCTGGAGTGGAGAGTAAATAATTGTGCACAATGATATTGTCTCCCCTGGGTGCTAATGTGACATTTCTTCCTTGTGCCTCTTTCCCGCCCTCCTGCCCCAGATCCTAAGGTCCTTTGCCACCAGCAGTACTTTGAACCTGTGGTTCTCACTTTTCCCAAAAACCTGGATGATCTGCCACCTGCACCCCCACCGCAGCCCTTAGAGTTGCTGTTTCTGTTTTCCCTGTCCTTGGTAAATGTCAACCCCGATTGAAAATGCTCCTAATTTTACTCAGAGTGCAAAGAACACCTAGGTCAGAGGCTTAACCTAACTCAATTCCCATCTTCGAAACCCTGCTTTGTCTTTCGGAGAAAGTAAAGAGAGACAGAGATAGAGAAAGTGTGACCTACTTTTTATTATCAGCACCATTTCATCTGCAAAACATGACTTTTCTCTTCTTATTACACTGAGCATAAAAATAAAATGTTTTCCAAAAGACCTGGCTTTGGCTGCCGTGAGGAAGGCCAGGGACTTGTTTGAAACTCTGATGAACTCTATGAGCAAATGATTCCAATTTTTTAAAACCGTAATTGACTCCCAGACTAGTCTCACTGTCCATGAATAATATATGGTACTTTTCTACAAATATCAGCAGCAAGGTAGGACAAAACCAGCTCCCAAACTAGCTGTTTGCTTGATATTAAGCTTTGCCAGTCCAATATAGGTCACATTGCCAACCAGATTTTGTGCTTATCTCTACGTTACACCTTGTAGCAAGGGGGAAAAAAGGAGCTTCTTGACATCTTTTTGAAGAATGGCGCTCTTTAAAAAAACATAAGGGAACTTTTTTTTCAAACACTATAATGAGGGTATTCAAGTCTGCAGGCAAAACAGAGCTGTTTGAAAAGACATTAGCCTCAAAACCGCACTGTGCCAGAATAGATACCGCTACGTCAAAATGCCCCATTTGTTTTGCCATTTCTTTGCACTGACTGAAATCGTTTGCTAATGAAAGTTCTAGCTGATATAATTTCAGCACCTGCTGATGGAGACAAGATGAGTTCACTGGCCATGAGAAGTCCAATAACATTGGGAGAGTAAATATAATTCTGAAACATTTAAACTCCAAAATAATAGTAACAGTAGCTCTTAATATCTTATCATTGAAAAAGGAGTTACCATTTTTTCAAAAGAGCTTTTACAGTCATTACCTTAATCGAGTCTCACAATAACTTTGTCATTTAGACTGAACAACTTACTTAAATCCCCATTTTAGTGATGAGGAAACGAGCTCAGAGAGGTTATGTGGATTCTGGATGCCGACAGGTCATGACGGTGGAGAGAGGGACAGAATTCCTGCCAACTCTTTCTAAATACTGACAACAGTCATGCATTGCTTCATGATGGCGATGCATTCTGAGAAATGCGTCGTCGGTGATTCCGTCGTTGTGCGAACATCGTAGAATATACTTATACAAACCTAGACAGTATAGCCCACTACACACCTAGGCTATGAAGGGGAGGAAGAATATTCTTTACCCACTCTGGGTCCTTTCTGGCTGGGCTACAAATTAAATTGACATGAGGCCAAAGCTTTATAACATGTATACATGGGAGAGACCAGGGTAAACTGAGTATCTCTCTCGACAAAATGGTGGATGTTCTCCTCTTAAATAGACAAACGAGGATATTGGGGGTTGGGTCAGTTATGGGAGATTACCAGAAAAGCACAGTAAGGTTATTTTGCAGATTTAAGGCCTTGCCTTCCACACTCACAAGTTTCCAGATATGAGGTCATCCACCCCTCTTCCCAGTACAGAGAAAGAGATACCTTTACACCTGGAGATTTCCCTTACAAATGTAAATGTCTGGTAAACAGAACTTTGATAAGAATGGGCCCAGCAAAGACCTTCCCAGTCTATCCATACCCAGAGTTATCCATGGTAACGGCCTGTCCATCCCAAATCCCTTCAGACAGTTAGCGGGGGCGGGGAAGGTCAAAGCCTCCTTCAGTAATAGTAAGGTTAAGAGACCCGTCTTGAGGTGGCCAGTTCTGGTCCCCACAGCTATATGGTACTAATCTTATGGGGCCACCATTGTATACGCGGTCTGTCATTAAGTGAAACATCGTTATGTGACACATGGCTGTCCTCCAGTAAGCTGAGTGCATGGTTCAACTTTCAGTGGGGTGCCAGGAAGAGTTGGGGAACAACTACAAGTTAGAAGCCTTGATCCCCAACACCGTCCTCACTTCTGACACCAACTGCAAGTCTATGGGGTGCTTCCCAAAACCACTCTCAGGTTTGGTGATTTGCTAGAAGGACTCACGGAATGCACAGAAAGCTGTTATACTCATGGTTATGGTTTATTATGGGGAAGGGACACAAGTTAAAATCAACCAAAGGAAGAGACACACAGGGCCAAGTCCAGGAAAAGAGGCAAATGTGAAGCTTCCATTATCCTCTCCCCGTGAAGTCAAGACACACTGCTCTCCTGGTGTGGACGTGTGACACTATGCATGGAGACTGCCAGCAGGGGAGCTCACCTGACCCTCAGTGCTCAGAGCCTTTATTGGGTCTTCATCAGATAGTCATGATTGATTGATTGATTGGTTGATTGCCCACATAGTTGACCTCAGCCTCAGGTCAACTGACACCACATGACACGATGTCCCCATCCTGCCACTTTGTTGATCTTTCTGGAATGGCCTACCCCAATCCTAAGACTATATGGGTGTGGCTGGGCCCCACCCTAAACTGCATTGTTAAGACTATCCAGCAAGACCCAAGGCCCCCAGACCGAAGAAAGACACTCCTATCAGGCATTATTCTGCATGTATTTAGTGATTTTTTGATTTGGAAAGGCTCTTACAGGCAAGGGATTCCAACCTTCCCATTTGCAGAGGAGGAATCTCAGGCTCACAGGTTTGATCCCAGTCCTAAAGCCGATGAGGAACAGCTGGAACTGGAGCTTGAGTGTCCCAGTGAGGAGCACTAAGCAAATGGCCTATTTTCAATAAGAGCATATTAATTATACTAAAAGCAAGGACTCAAAACTAATGTTTTATTTGGCTAGAAATATTAAAATCTATAGAGAAAAAATATTCCAATCCAGGAGTCAAAATTCTCTTTCTTTTCCTTCCTCCCCTTCTGCTTTGCCCACACTGGCTGCCCCCCACCAAAAGAGCATCATCATCATCATTTCTAGTCCAGACCCTTCCAAAAATAGAGCAGACATTTTCTTCTGCATGAGCCCTTGATCCATCCTGCCCCTTTTCAAATCTGCCTTTCCTAACATCTAGTTTATATTTTGTTTTATTTTTTCTTGGGGGTGAGAGGCAGAATATCAACTGTTTTAGAAAATAACTTTGGAAATTCTACATATATATATATAAACTTTCAACTCACAATGCGTTAGCAGCTTTTATCTAGAAATCTCTTGAGAGAAGGGCGATGTTTCACTCTTCTATGAATCAAGTATATATTGCTTTTTCCTATTGGAGAAAATCAGTCATGTGAACTTGATTTTTCTGGAATAATTAGTTTTTATCTGCTTTAGAAATGTCAGAGGGAAGATTCAGGGGTTTCATAAATGGTGGCCTGGGTTGATTGGTAGGAATTATTAATCCATAGACAAGACTCTGGTTAGAGGAGGGGCAGGCTGAGCAGGCAGGGGAAATACCCAGGAGGTCTTTGAAGCAAGCTTGATGAGCCTGTGCCTCGTGGAGGGGTTTTGACTTGAAGCTAAGGATTCACAGCCATCTTAGAAAGGAGCTTTCTAATGTGGTTAGACCAATTTTATAACACTTAAAGATTAGCAGTGCTTTTTTTCTTTTTAGTTTGCTTTTTTGGGGGTTGCTGTTAAAAGTTTGTTGTAAAAAAATGGAACCTGCTGTCATCATTTCTATAATGAAATAGTTATTGATAAACCAGAGTAATGATGTAAGGGAAAGAATCCAAGCTTTGGCATCAAAATATCCCACTTAAAACTCATCTCTGCCACATTACTAACTGCTTGTCTTTGAGTAAATTACTAAAACTCTCTGCAACCCAGATTCCTTATCTCTAAAATCCTTTCATATTTGTTAGGAGGATGAGAGAGCAGGTATTGGTAAAATATATGTCACAGGCCTTTTGAGTGTTTAGAAAGTGTTAATTTCCTCCCCAATTATTCATCCAACGTTTATTAGATGGTTTCTATGTGTATGTGTAACCATTTATGCCTTTAATAAGTTTATAATCTGGTCATTCCATAGGGTTTGCTATATGATGTCCTCTGTTTATGTATTCCTATAATGCTTTGTGTTTCTCTCTTTTAGATCGCTTTGTTGCAATGTGTTTTAATTGTGTGGACATATGTCTGAACGTGCATATCTCTTTCATTAGACTCTCGCACACAATGGGCTCTCAATGTTTATTTTTAAAAATAGTGAACACATTGTTCACATCTGTCTTATAAAAACATGCTCATTGGCTAAGCCTTCTGTAAGCCACATGACCAAGGCTGATCATTGCTGCCACTGGGTGGCAGCATACCAGGATTGCAAAAACAACCCCTCAACTGCTCAGAATATCAACGTAAAGTTCTAAAATGGCCTCAAAGTGGGATCTACCTTTTCAGTTATTGTTTGAAAAGCTCTCAGGCAGACTATGTCAATGAAGTCTGGGTCAATGATTGCCTTCCTTGGCGTTAAAAAGTGCCCTCACACTTCTAAAGTGTCCTACTTCACGTTTCCAGCATCTTAACCAGGAACTCACTTGTGCATGTTGTTTTCTGTTATTTCCACTGGGAAGCCCTAACTGTAAAACAGAAGGGACAATATTACAGGGAGGAGATGCACATCTTAATATATTTGTTTCACCAAACTGTAAAGAACTCTGTGAGAACCAGGCCTGCACACGTGTCCTTTGCCGGAGATTTTAGAAGGAGAGTCACCACCTTCAAGAGCTTCCATAATATTTTGATTCTCTCTGAGGGTGAAAATGCTGGTCAGTTTCGCAGAGCGATGCTTTGGCTAACAATAGATCAGCACTTACAGGAAGGCAGCCTGGCTCAGCCCTGGCCTACCAGAGTCTGGTCACCTCTGATTCATTCATTTTTCATTTAATCTCACTCTTGCCTACCTCGAGAATGAAGGTGAGATATGGAACTGTTTTCAACCATGAATGTGGCTGGGCTGAGAGAACGTGAAGCAAGAGGAGACGGAGGGGTGGGGGGAGAGCTGAGTGTAGATTATAGATGCTGTGATGGACTAAGGGGGAGAGAGCACAGGTAAGGAGAGTTCTTGTTCTTCATAGACATTTAGAGCCCATTACAGAATCCTCAGAAAATAAAGCATGACCCCTGCAATTTAAATGTGGCTGTCCGTGATTTCTTTCGGTTACTTAAGTTGTTTGTGTCTATGGTTTCAGGACCATTTGTCTTTGAAAGGCAGCAGCACAATGAAGTTAGAGGCATTTAGACACCTGTTATCCCTCAATTTGCAGAAAGTGGACACAGTGTTCTGTAGGTGGCACAGGCAGATGTTCTGTGACTGCTGGAATAGTTGGTTGGTCCAGTCAACCATGGACATTCAACAAGGCTGACGTTCAGGCAGCATGCACCAGTCTGGCCATTACCAGTTGTTAACATCTTCAAACCCTGAGGTACTGGTTGATAATAGCTGCGACAAGCCTCCCTTGATCCAGCAACTAAAGGGTGCCATCTGGCATGGCAGGGGCCTGGGCTCCAGTGTGAGGCTATTTACAGTTGTGTCTGTTCTCGTTGGCCAGTGCTGATACCAGACAGGCTCTTTAATAGTTCGAATGGAGTGTCTGCATTCACAGATGCAAACGGAGTCACAAATGCCCTGCTAGGCCGGAGGATGTTGCGTACCAGTACGCCTGCAGCCCCAGCCTGCAGGGAGGGTCCATTCTGGCCCAGATATGAGAAGACTAGAGTAGTAATAGCCACAAGGTGTTGGGGGAAGAACATGTAATGCAGAAGTTCAAGGTGGTAGGGGAGCATCTGACAGCGCAGTTCAGTGGTTGGAAAAGCATAGACACAAACACCAAGCCAGGCACTGACTTCAGAAGCCTAGAGAAATAGAGGGGGTCTGGAAAAGGGGGCCCAGGTCTTAGTCACCAAGCCATCTCCTGCTCAGCCTTGCTCTGGGCTCTGGACACTAGCCCAGCCACTAGGTGTTAATCTTCCTCCTTGCTCCCCACCTCTGCCTTCCAGCAAGATGTTGGGAAAGATGCTTTTGTTTTTGAAAGACTTGATGGAAGCAGCCTGTGTTTCTACAAAAGAGTTGGCTCTGGGCAGCAAGCAAGCCAAGTGCCAATTTTGACCCCGCCCCAATTAGGGTGGGGGGTCAGGGGTTGGGGAAGACATTGTAGCACTTCCCAGAGTCTGCGTTTTCTCCTCTATAAAATGAGCCTTGTTTTGAGGAGGGAGTGAGGAATTTGTTTCCTGTGGGCAGGACTGTCACTGCCTGGCCAGTTATTACTTTGACATAGAAATCACTTGAGTGTGAGCTCAGTGGAAAGAGCCAGCGCTGGCTTTCAGGAGACCCAACTCTCAATCCATGTCTCATCCAGGTGACCTTGGGCAAGTGGTTTAATTTCTTCAAGCTTTGGTTTCTTCATGTGTAAAACAGAAACAATAATAATAAGACATACTTAGTAGTTTGTTTCAAGGACTATCTGGCACTCCAAGGCTTAGCAAGGTATTTGGTACATAACAGACCATCAATAAATATTATTATTTCTATTATTATCATACATGTCTGTGAGTAAGTCCAGTAGAGGCAGAGATTTCGTCTTTTCCTCCCACTGGCTCAGCATACAGCCCGGAGCCTGACTCAAGGTGGGCGCTCAGTTGATATCTGATGAATGGATGTTGGTTATTTCATCTCTGAAATCACATAAATACCAGCACCATGACTTCATGTGCGTGGACAGACTATTTGGGGTCATGCGTTCTCCTTTAAATCCAAATTGGAGAGAAGGAAGGTCATTAAAGCGTAATTATCAGACTTAATTAAGCACTTACTTGTTGCCTTTCCTTGGTGCCTGGGCTGGTATCTTTTGTGTTCGATTTTTAGTTTCATTTCAGTGCCTGAGTGTGGGGGAATTTTCCTGTGTCCCCTGGAATAAGTGTCTTTCTTTGGAAGACAGATTAAGTAGGGATTTCTCCTACTGTGTTTATTTTTATTTCTGACTCAAGTTCAGTGAATTATTGTTTTGCCCAGACACTTACATATTCTGAGCCATCCCCTTAGCTTAAGTTTGCGGAGGTTTGTGTTTAAAACTGAATAAACAGTCTTGGTAGTGTGTGTGCGTGTGTGTGTGTGTTATATGAAGTCTTGCTAGAATGCATAAACAAGAAATCATAGTCACAGATTCTGGATGCTGTGGTCACCTAGACTTCAGAAGCCTTTTGTCCGCGTGTATTTACATAATGAATTCTCCATTCTCCGTGTTTGGGTTTCATTAAACCCATGAGTTTGGTAATAAAGTGTTTGGACATAAGCTTTCCCTACCACTTTTCTTGTTCTGAATATTTTTTCCCCTTTTGAAGTGAATACTGATTTTTTGGTACAGATATTTGATGCTGTGGGGGCGTGTTAAAATAGTGGCGAGTAGTTTTCCTAAATAGATGAAATGTAAGAAATTCTGAGAAGGGGTTTCTTGGACTTACTGGGAAAAAGAAATAATAGGAAAGTTAAAATGAGAGCACATTCGGTTCTCTTTCATCAACACTTTTATGGATCTGCATTGCTGTGTTTCTGTAATGTTGTGTATAAAACACAGTTTAAGCGATCATGCAGCCTCAGTCTTAGAAAATAAAAAGATATGAACTTGAACCCGGGCTTCCCTGTCAAGAGAATTACAATGTGTTTTAGCTCCAGGCTTCATTCCAGTTAAATTTACAACGTTTTCCCCTAACAATAACAACAACCCAAAGTACCCCCTCTAAGTTGAAATGTTTGTTAAACTTTATATATATGCATGCATATAAATGTACTTCTCTGTATATATAGCGTGCGTTCACATATACTTACATTCGATTTTTAGGGAATTTCCTTTTTGCTTTCAAATCATTACGCAGAATATCCGAGTAGACATCATGTCAAAATAATCAAAATGTATTTAACGCTGTCTCAAAAAATCCATTTAAGAATAAGATCGTGGTTTGGGGGCGATTTTCAGACCGTAAATCGAAGTGTAAATATTCAAATTATTTTCATAAACTATTCAGTTCTGTTGGGCTTTTATGTTATCGTACAGTGAATTTTTTGTATTTAAGTTTTCTAGCAGTTCTCTTTTTTAAGAGCCTCAAGTGTCCCATAAAAAGCAAATACTTGAATTTTCAGTTTCTAGGTACTGCATATTTTTCCTTCTGCTTGCCTTATTTTTATAACGGTGATTTATAAAGACATTACTAAAGAAAAGGAAAGAAGGATTTTGAAGAGGAACTGCTATATAACACTGCTTAAAAATCTATTTCCAATGCTAAGGAGAGAGAAAAAAATCCTGGCATCCTGTCGGAGTCTGATCTGGGATCTGAGCGAGATGACCATACCCTGAGTCATTATCTTCCAAAAATATTTATTGAGCCTAGGGGAGAAGGAGGGCAGGATAGGATTGCCAGACTCCATTTCCATTTCTGGGGGTGGGGAGTGGGCAGGGGAGCCTGGACTGCTCACCAGTGCAGCCGCCCATGGAAGGGCCATCATTAAGAAGAGAGCCTTGAAAAGAAAATGGAAGACTGAGGTTCCAGAAGGTTGTCAAAGATGACCAGAGTCTGACCTGAGGCAGTGCAGTAAGCCTGAGGAAGACAGGGAGTCAGGAAATAATATTGTGCAAGAACTGTTGCTGGTCCACAATATCTAGTCCAGCCTTCTTTCTGAGCACCAGAATTTTCCAAGGGGTGCATGATAGTTCAGAATAAGAATTCCATGTCCTAACTTCCCTTTCAGCTCTCTGTGACCATGTGACCATGTTCTGGCCAATGGGATGGCAGGGAAGTCCCACATGGACTTCTGGGACATGTCATCCGGGGAAGGAAGCGGACCTTCTTGCCTTCCTCATGCTCCTCTTTCCCTTCCTGCTCTCTGGGATGCAGCCATGGGGGCTGGCAGAGGAACAGCATTGTGAATGGAGGAGGCTGGGTCCCTAAAATCATGTCATGCCATGACCTAGGGCTGATTATGCCAGAATTTTTTTTTTTCACACAAACATCTCTCCGATTGAAGACACTATATTTGGGTTTTCTGTTAATTGCAATTAATCCCATTGAATAGATTTATCAAGGACAAATAGCAGGATGAAAAAATGAGTGAGCCCGGTGCAGGAGAAGGACTAATTGAGAAGCCCTAGGAAGGTTCCATGGTGCCATTGGGGCATCCAGCCCACACGTGTTTGTTGAGTACTCGCTGTTTGTAGGTCAGTCACTGTTCTAGACACTGAGATGACAAAGACACATTGAACGGCATTTAACTGTAGTGGCAGCTTTGGGATGAATTATTTCCGGGTTCATACCCAGGCTCCATCACTAACAAGTACCCTTATGAACCTGGGCATGTCACTAGCAGCCTTGGTTTCCTCATCCAGAAAATGGGGATAGTAATATCTACCTCTTATGGTTGGTGGGGCATCACATGGGAGAATGCACATGAAAAAATTTGCATAGTGACCAGCATATGGTAGCTAAGAATTTAATAGATTTTAGTTTAAAAAAATAAAGTTTCTATCATTGCCCTCTAGGAGCTAACAATCTCTGATGGAAGACAGAGCTATGAAAACCTCAGTAGACAGTCCTCACACTCAGGAATAGTGAGGAACTGGCAGGGTCCTGGGGATGTGGTGTGATGAGCGATGGGGGAGCCCAGGTCAGCATGCTTGGGGAACAGGTAGGAGAAACTCCCAACCTGGACTGGAGGGAGCAGGGCTAGTCAGGGATGTTCCCCTTTTACTCTGAGACTGGAAGGATGCGTGGGACCTACATGATGAAGATATGAAAAGGATGGAAGAATGATGGAGGGGAAATGATAGTACCTAGCACATGTCAGCTGAGTCAGAAATGGGATATCCAGCTGTCCATGGTCAGAGCAGTTTGCTGGGATGGGACAGTCAGGTCAGTGAGTACTACTGGGCATCTGCTTTGGGGACAAAGGTGAAGATATGAAGGCAATTAGCATGTGATCCTTGACCTTGAGAAGGCTATAGTCTAATAGAGGAGGCAGATATAGAAGTAATTAAGTGAAATATAGCATGGAATATGCAGTCATGGGATCATCTATAGACTTGGTCAGAATACAGAGGGATAAGTGTTTAATTTTGTCCATCTGGGCAAGACATTGGAGAAGGGTTCACGGAGGAAAAGACACTTGGGGGGATGTTTGAAGGCAATTCGAGTTGGCAGTGTGAACTTGAGTTGCTGGTACATCCAAGGGGCTTCAGCCCAGCCCTTTAAACCTGAGAGGTAGCCCTTTCTCTGAGCTGCTCCTTAAGTTCTGTATCCAGCTCCTTATGAGGAGCTCAGATGTCTGGGTGCATCCACAAGCAGAGAGGTTTTTCTTAAACTGACTGAGTGGTGACCTAAGGCAGCCCTTGAGACAACCCCAGGTGTCCCGCCGGCCGTTTTTCCACTCTGGCATTTTTCTTCGTATGGACACAGCCTATGTCTGGATAAGAACATGCTGTGTAAGACAGTTCTTTTTCACTTCACCCCTCAAAATGTGCAAACCGACAACCACAGATAGATCCCAGATGCCGTTCTCCTGCTCTCGCAAACCTTGAAGTGGGCCCTGCCAGCAGGCACACCTGCCAAGGAAAATGCTGTCCTCGAAATGTTCCTGGCATCATTTTCAAGAGGTGCCGACCAAGGGCTGGAATCGCTGACCTCCCTGAAAGAGAAGCCTGCAGCTGCGGCCTCTGGGGTGAGTTCCCCCGATGGGAGGACCCGATGGAATTAAAACAGACTTAATCCACATCACAGAGTGCTGGCCCATCACTCATGGCTGGGGAAGTGGTGGTTTCTAGGAGGGACCTTCCCAGAAGGGAGATGACTCAGGCTGGTCCCAGGCTCCTCCCGAAGACCAAACAGACAAGGTGCGGAGCGAGGAGCAATTGGTGGTCACTGGGCCTGGCCCCCCTATCCGGAGGACTGATGGGAGTTCCACAAAGTCAGTCAGCAGGAGAACATGGTGTAGGTTGAACTCTGTCGTCTTCCCTCTGGTTGAACCATCAGTGTCCAAACGGCAGACCACTTCCTGCCCACACCTGGGAGGGCTGTGGAAACAGACTAATCAGACTCTCTGCTAAGACTTTCTATAAGACCTAAAGCTGGGTCGGGGGCGCAGGGCTGGGGAGTCAAAGGGATCAGTTGCTCCCCCTGAGTACTCTCTCCCGTGGGATACCCTTTCAACAATTTTTTTAAAAGTGATGTTGCCATGATGGTTACAAAGACTAAGGTGGTAGGAAAGGTTGGGTTAGGATAGATTAGAGGAAGCAGAGTGAACCACTCCTTTGAAACATCATTGGTCAGACCCTGAGGCTCGTGGCGAAAGTGATTAGAGGTGGCATCTATTTTTATATGCCCACCTTCCCCCACCAACCGCTCTGCAGGCCTTGTGATGCAAGGTCATTTGTGGAGGAATTTCAATGCCAGAACCAGAAGTTTAAACTCCATTTAGTTGGCAGTGGGGCCTCAGCAGATTTTTTAAATATGACAATAACATGATAACAACAGTGTTTCTGGAAGACTTAAATGCTATGTATATATATGTGTATATATATGTACATATGAGATATATATGTATATATATATCATATATATTGTAGCATGTATATATGTAGGGCAGATGTCAAGGAAGAAGAAGCTAGAGGCTGAGAAATAAGTTAACAGGTTAACATTTTATGATTGCATTTTAGTTGAGGGATGATGAAGTTCTAAACTCGGTTGATGTGTTTGGTTTAGAGAGGAGTGAATGGGGTGAGAATGGATGGCGGTGATAAATTGAGAGGACAGCTGATTGGACGTCGATGGTAAGGAAGGCAGCAAGAATGACTTTTGGTCTCGGAACCAGGAGAATGGTGGCCCCTGGACAGAAATAAGGAAGGCAAGCTTAGTAGCTGGAAGAGCGGAAGGCAGTGAGTTTAATGGTTGGCTTTTGATATTTTCCGTGTACGTCCTCCTTGTCTTTGACTTCAGTCCTAATTCCTTGGACTGTGCTCCACGTGGCTGCATATAATGGTCCATCCCAAGTGAGTTTTCCCAGACTTATCCTGAATGGTTCTGAACCTTTTGAAGGCCCTGAAACCAACCCAAGTTTTTGCATGATTTCCCCAGGATGGATAAGACTTCTTACTACCCACAGCCCATTTCTGTGTAGGCTTACCTGCCCAGTGAATAAATGATGAACTCATGAATGGATGCTAGTGAGCAGTTGAAGCAGCCCATTGAAACCCATGCCAGACTTGAAGGCTTTTTTTTATTGTGATGAATACATACAATATAAAATATACCATTTTAACAATTTTTACAGTTAAGTGATATTAAATACATTCACACTGTTGTGCAACCACACCACTATCCATCCGCATGACTCTCTTCATCTTGTAAAACTGAAACTCTATACCTGTTAAACAATAACTCCCCGTTCTCTCCTCTTTCTGGCCCCTGGAACCACCATTCTACTTTCTATCTTTGTGATTTTGACTAGTGTGTGTACTCATATAGGTGGAATCATACATTGTTTGTCCTTTTGTGACTGCTCATTTCTCTTAGCATCATGTCCTCAAGGTTCATCCATATTGTAGCATGTGTCAGAACTTCCTTCATTTGTAAGACTGAATAATATTTCATTGTATAAATAAACCACATTTTGCTTATCCATTCATTCGTCAATGGACACTTGGGTTGCTTCCACGTTTTAGCTATTGTGAATGATGCTGCTATGAATATGGGCATACCAGTCTTGAATTTTAACTTGCTTTCTGAATAAGGCTTTCACAACTCCAGAACCTCTCAGATTCCTGGCTGGGCAAGATCCGTAGACTGCATGGGTTCTGGAACGTGTCTTGGTTGTACTTTTTCCTCTTGGTTTGGAAACCAACTCACCGTAGGCAAGGAGAGATTTCTGACAACAGCTCAGCAATTATATTTTCCAGAAAATGGCTCCAGTAGATCAACCATGAGTTAAGTAAGAAAAAGTAAGTGCTACTGTTTGAGGTATGTCTAGAGTATGGTTTTAATCCATCACTGTCAGGCTCATATAAAATTCCAGGCTTCTGTAACTCTTTAACTTGAAGTATTACAGGGTGTCATGTGTTAACTGGAAGCCAAGAGAAGCAAGGAGTTTTGTTCATGGTTAAGTCTTGTAAAGATGCTTTCTAAAGCATATTAATCCATTAGTAATCCATTTGGATTTTGGAATATGGTCATGTATTGTTCGATACAATATGTACTAAACCTGGTCCTGGAAAGCTAAGTGGAAATATAGTTTTAAACTACAGGAACTTTCTAGCATTCTCTCAGTAATCCTTTCTCATCAGTCATCCCCATTCCTAGATTTTAAAAAGTTTTGGTATATCGTATTTCCATTAAGAGGGGCACACCTATGGGGTGTTTTTGGTGGGGGGAATGGGGGACTTTTAATTTTAAAAGCATTTCAATTTTACCAAAAATTTACCAGAACTGTGTGAGCAACTTTTTGCGCCGATTCACAAATGCACCTGTGTTTTTAATTAGGCTAATTAGATACAGGTGTAAGGATTACACAATACAAAATGATCCTTTTTCTTTGAGTTTGTGTTTTCTATGGTTATTGGTTATGTAAATCACATCGAGGTGCTGAGCATACATTTACTGAGTTTTTTTAATGTGCCAAGCTCTGTGTTAGGCATTGTTTTATATGATTTAATTGTGCTTCTGTGAATTGTGCTTTAATTTTCAAAGCCATCTCCTGAGATATTGTTACCCTCATTATCCTGTGAGAGGCTTGGTGACTTTCTCAAGGCTAGGCAGCTGGCAGCAGAGCTAGGATTCCCACTCAGACCCTGTGACTTCAAATCCTGAAATGTCGTCACCTGACGCTGTATGTCAAGACCTTCCTGGACCACAGGAAAGAGAGAAGATTGCTGTTTTGAGAGTAAAGTGAAAAATATTAAGGCAGGATTTCCACGCATCTGGAAGTGAACTAGATGCACAGTGAGGAAGGACAGGAACCAGATCAGCCTTTGCCACGCTCTGCTTCTTCAGACCAGTGTATGGACAGTCCTTCAGAGCGTGGCCTCCAAATCGGAATCAGTGTACATCACCAATGATGTTTACTGGGATGGTGATATTTATCAGACATAAAGACTCAGCTAAGGCCATGAACACAGAGAGCGTGGGCCCCACTGTGTGAGGCAGGAAGACCCTCAAAGGCAAGGGCTCTGCCTCACTCATTTTCCTGTCCCCAGTAGCTGTCTTGGTGGGCCTCATCCACTGGTCATTCGGCAGCTGCAGCTGCCATGTCACCTCAGTATTGGGGATCCCCATCAGCAGGATTCTCTTAAATATAACAAATATTAAAAGCCATTTCTGGACATTTTAGTTCATTCATTCATTCCACAGGTATTTATCAAGCACCTGCTATGTACTTGTTGTGGGGGTGTAGCGGTGAAGTCTCTTTGTTCTAGAGCAGTCATACAGACAGTCAACAGAGGAATGAGTGAGCAAGTGATATATGGCCTATTCTACTGACTAAAGTGATAGAGAGGGCCTGGGAATGAGAGCAGGCTAATTTAATTTGGGGGTCGGGAAAGCCCTTAATGAATCTGAGGCCTGAATTGCCAGAGGCTGCCAAGGGCGTGCTGGAAAGCAAGACGTCCAGGCAGGGGGAACAGCAAATGCTCAATGCCAGTTTGGTACAGCTGAAAAACAGGAAGAGAGGAGATGAAGCATAATGACATGGGTTTAGATTGAAATCTGATGAGGGAGAGGTGGGCCTTGTAGCCCCAGGTAAGAAAATTGGAATTTCTAAGTGCATTGGGCAGTCACTGGAGGGTTTTAGGTAGAATAAAGACCCCATAGGATCTGCTGTCCATCTGAGTGAACTCCAAGTCATGTCCATGCTGCTCATTACTAATGCCACTCAGAGCAAAGACAGTTGAATATTATAGTCAACATATGTTCACTGAGCATCTTTTCTCTATTAGACATTGAATTGGGTGCTGGGCTTTGCAGACGAGTAAGAGGCAGTACGAGGCCTGAGAAGGCTGAGTGTGTTTGCCATCCTCTGTAATGTTCATCCCTTGGGCAAGGGTGCACAAGCCTGCAATTGCTGGGAACATTATTTAGAATCTCTTTTCTGTGAATTACTTTTGATTCTTGATTCTTTTGATTCTTGATTCTTTTTTTTTTCACATCAGCTCACCAGTGGCAGATGTTTATCCTTTGAGGGTGAACTTAATTTTTGGGGAAATGGCTAAAAGTTATTTCAAGTCCAGTCTAATGAATAAAGTAGGGGATTGGTTTTTAGTAAAACAAGCAAATAAGCAAACAGGGCTGATTTTTGTATGTGGCTTCGAAAATGGCCTAGGATGCCATTGTATCAAATTGTCAAATTATCAAAAAGAAGTTCCTTGAAACATAAAAGTGTTTAGACTCTAGGAGCATCCCAGTCTGCTGGGGAAAATCTCCATTTTGCCATAATCCTGCCTCTTTCAATGGCAACCTTCAAGTCTCCAAATTCCATTCCATCTCTCAACCCACCCCACTTCCCTGTTCCTTGATCAAGGTGACTTTAGTCTGATGAGCTTTCCAGCACAGAGGTATGGATGCTGATTTTGATATTTGTACGTTTTGGCTGAAGCTCCTTGAACCCTGTTGGAAAGACCCAAGGTTATCCTGTTCACTGCCTCCACCCACCTAGGATATTCATGATCAGACCATGGAATTTACATAACTGGAAAATTTAAATCTATTTATATTAAAAAAAACACCATAGGCCTGAAGCTCTTAAAAATAAACATTACTTCCATCCCATTATACAAAAATGCATTTGAGGTGGTCTTATTTTATTTGGGCCATGGTCTTCCGAGACTTGGGACAATAATATATTTTTTCTATCTTATGCAAATGTATGCAGATTTTTAAAGCATGCATGCATGCATGTATTATACACTTTATAAATTCAAGTAATAGAAATGTTTGTGTGTATAAATAGATAGAATAAGGAGTATACATTTTGTATCAAATAACCTCTTTGGTATTTGTTTACCCTGATTTTTTGATTTATGAGTCTTCATTGCTCACTATAGAAGAAGAAAAATAAATATGCTAAACACTGGTAGACTTTTAATGGGGTTACTTCCCATCTTAGCTCAGTGTTTCTCCACTGAAGCTGACCTTGAAATTGCTTTTTAAATACAAGTCAAAATATGCAAATTCCAGAGTGTCAGGATGAGTATCCTATGTTAGGAGTTTTTCAAATTCACATTTTTACATCATTTCCATCTTACATGCTGTGCTTTATCTGCTTCTTAATCCATTAGTATCTGAGTGGTGGGTGTATGGGTTTTCTCAAATGCACTAATCTCCACTAAGGTTAAAATACCCCTAAACATGCGCACATGTCTTTCTTTCTTTTTTAAAAAATTTAACTTTATTTCCTTTTTAATGAACATGAATCATTTCGTGCCTAGTGGGTTTAATGTCTTTCCTTTTCCGTCTCCATGACACCAAGGCACTATGTGTCATCTTATTGTCCCCTTCATCCTGTTTCTCAGAGTCTGTCATGAGGAGGAGTTGATCCCAGTCTGACGTATGACTTCCGTCTAAGAAGTTGCATCAGTTGGGTATTGGTAGTCACTGCTCGTGTCTGTGCTGTCCATTTCATTGGATCCCAAGGAGGTTTCTTCTGTCCCCTGCTCATATTTCATAAGGGTCTTCTGGAACCTGCATGGCGTGGATACGTATATATCACTTCCCCTTCGTTATGGCCAGAAAAACTCACAACCATGAATTTCACTGAAGTTTATGATTCGTCCCCGACTGCCTCCACTGTCACATTTGGCACAGAATCCTCTTCTGGATGCATTCTTGCAGTTAGATAAACAAGCAGATAGACTGAACTGGTGCATGAATGAATAGGAAATATCCCTGTTCCAAGGGATAAATCTATCATGTAGTGGAGAGGGTATTCAGGCGAAACATTTGGTTCTGCAGGCGCTTGGAGGATTGGGTCCATGCTAGAATTAATGCCACCAGCAGTAAAAGGACATTAGGGATGTCGGGTATGTTGATTATTTCTTCATTTTGTTTATCCAAGTTTCCCCGTCTTGGAAGCTCTGTGGCCATTGCCAAAGAAAGCCCTGGAGACAGAGCGTTAGCCGCTGCTCCCTTGTAAGTGCATCATTACCTCGCTCCAAACAAAGTCCCCCCCCCCTTTTTTTTTTCCTGTCAATAGAGGATGAAAACATTATTGGATTCAGGAGTTCATAGTAGTCCTGTATGCGGCTGGGGACGAGGGGGATAGATTTATGAAATGGACCATTTCAAATGGCATTATCTTCCCACAGTGAGGTACACCTTTCATAAATCATGGGAGAGTGCTCAGAAAACAGAGCATTTGTTATTCCTGCACTACATTGTATTTGCATCCCCCATAATAGGAAAGAAGAAATTCTCAGATTTACTTTCTAGGCTTTGAAAAGGCAATTAATCCCCTTACAGTGAAATTATAAAAAGAAGAAGAAATGTAATAAAATAAGAGTACTTCATATAAGTCAAGGATTGTGCTTTTATTACTATTTTTTGAAATCGTGGTGATTGTTTTTTTGCCTGCTTATTTGGACCTCAATTTGATTATGGCATTAATTAAGTTCTGTGGTTTTATTTTTCACTGAAAACGTGTTGTATTCCATAGGATAATGTAGATTAATGTGACTCAGCAGGCAAAGCAAGTGGACGGGAATATTGACTGAGCTTTTCTTTCCCTCTCCCTGCCTTTCCCAGCTAGAGGCTGATGGGTAATTATTCTTTAGTGTGCCTAAGTCCCAATTATGTGTGGTTGTATTTCTACCATGGAGAGTCTGTTCTTTCTAGTAGCCTGGCTATAACTTGCATGGAGAAGCAAAGTGGATTCTTCTTTGTGTGTCCTTGACGTAATTAAACTACCAAGTAATAGTCAATTCCCTATAAAGAATTAGGTTTCTTAAATAACTGTCGCTGTTTCCAGCACTGCCAGCCCATCTTGCAGAATTAGTCTTCATTGGTAAAGTGTTAAAAGTCATCATCCCGATCGAAAGTCAAGAGTCTTCAACACAGTCTACCCTATGTCTAAGGTTCTTTGACACCCTGGAGGACAGTCTGGGGACAGGTTGTGAAAATGTATGCCAGCAGTTTGAAAAGTTTTGAAAATGAGTCCATTTCCCTCTTCCCCCTGCCCCCCTCTAAAAGATAACATAGGAAATATTGACCTCTGTAACTCTGGGGGGGGGACGGGGGAGAATGAATGAATAAAAGCCTGCCAAAATACATTATTTCAGACAGTTGAGAAAAATTTACATTTTAAAGGTAACACCATCTCAAAATTTTGAGACACATTTTTTGCACATGCGACGTGCCAAGATAAAATTGAATTGAATGAACACCTAAGAGGACCTTGATCTTGACTAACTGAATTTAATGGTCATCATAAGACATGGAAGGAAAAGATCTCATTTTTGAGATATTTTGAGACATCGTTGTTTAGGCAAATATGAGCTAGAAACTGAGAAGTCTATTCATGCTCTTCTTTCCAGTTTCCTGGAAGGGATTAATACCAAATACCACGGCTGATGTCTCAGGTCAAGACCAGCTCTTCAGAAGGAGAGAGCTTCTTTGCCTGTCCCTTTTCTGCCTGCCCACCCCCTCTTCTCACCCAAGGAAGTAAGGTGTTTATTTGCATGTATGTAATAGAGCAGTCTTGGGTCTGTATCAGACATCTCAGTTTGAAGCCTGCCTTCATTTTTCCTTACCTGTCCTGCTTCTGTTTCCTATTTTGTAAAATGAGGACAATGATGGCAGCAATTCAGAATTCCTATAAAGATACAGCTAGATAATCAGTCGAGGTGGCAGCAGAGAGTAGGTGCTTAAAACAAATGATAGTTACCCAGGCTCCAAACTTTGGTCTCTTTGATGTCAAAGACTGTACTCTTATTCACTACATATTCATCTCCCGTAGTCCTACTCCTGGGACTGCAAATCCACTCCCCAGGTCAGATAACCTGTCCAGGCCTGGAGAACTCCAAGAGGGAGAAACAAGGAAGACCCAGGCACGTGAACTTCAAGAGCAGCTGAGTTACTGGAACTTCTCAGCCATAGGCTGATAGGGCTGCATCAGAGCAGTCTAGCTCCCGCCATTTCTGACCCATCACAGTTGGATCAACCTTGGAAAACAAACAGAATGGAGAGAAATAGCTCCACTCTGCATTGCCCTGTTAGTGCCTTGGACACAGCTTGAAAAATCTAGAATGAGTATGGGACACTTGAAAAGTAGCTGGGTGTGAACCAGCTGTGAAAGGCAGTCCTGCCAAGACTCTCAAGCTTTCTGCCTCTCCTTCTGGATTCCACCATTTACAGGGAAACTCTTTCCCATCACAGATCACTACTTAGTGGGCTCAGTGGCTCCCCAATGGCTCATAGTTGCAGAGTTTCTGCAACTATGGCATGGGGTCCCTGCAATGAAGCACCAGCCGTGGGAACCCAGAATCTTTATTACCTAAGCCCTGCGTTGCTGATGTCCACAGTCATTTCAAAGGCCTGGTTTTCTATTGTCAAAGGATCTGTCTCCAGGTCCTTGGCCAGATATTTTAGAAGCTCATAAAGAGAAGGAAGTTTGAAGAAAAAACAAAAACTAGGGATATATTGATTTCTGAGAATTCTTCCTGAGTTTCTCTTGGATATGGTACTGTCAGCCCGTGATGAGATTGTTGTTGAATTTGGATTGATTTTTGTCTTTCAAGACTCAGCACAAAGCAACCCTTTCTTCTGGGTAATCTTTTCTCCTCTCCATTTCCAGATAGAACTGACCTTCATAATTGGGATTCTCTTCTACTTTGTCAGCTTCTACCTTTTTCAGACTCTATCACATTGAATTGAAATTATTTCTTGTCTGTTTCGTCTACTAGACTGTGAACTCCTTGAAGACAGGAACTATCTTGTCTTCATGGTGCTCAGGATATGTTTGTGGCATCAATGAATGGGATCAAATTATAAACAGGTGATGAGAGCAATAGTATTAAACCTAGAACCTAGAACATCTTCTGCTACAAAAGCTGGCAGTCAAAGTACGTTATTGTCTATATTTGATTTGGCTTGCTGTAGCCAAATCAAGTTGTAGTCTTGAGTTTGGTAAACATCTGTGTAAGTACTCTGAATTCAGTGACTTTTTGACCAATTTGGAACTAGTGTGGAGTCTCCAATCCAATTGCTTGTGGAGAGTTTCAAGCGGGATTGCAAGTCACAACTTCCAGGGCAGGCCAACTTGAGACATCCTTGGATTGCATTGCTGCTGGTGAATGTGGCTTTTGACCCCTATAAATAAGTGGGCATGGCCCTACAGGGGAAAGTGGAGAGATGTCTTAACATCCTATGTAGCCGTTCCTCCCATAATTCAACTGGGTCCAGACCACAGGAGGGAGATTCTAATTGAAAAAGCTTTGCCTGAATGTCTAGTGAAATGTCTAGTGAACAAGTGAAAAATAAATAACAATGGCACCAATTCCTCTTTCCTTTTCCATGGACTATCAAAATATCCTCAGGTTACTCCTAATTTTTAAAGGGTAACATCCAGAAATGGACATCTTTGCAACAAAGAAACAATTTGAATTAAGAATTCGAATCTGTCATTTGGGTGATTTGCTTCAATATATAATCTCAATCTTCAGAATGAGGCTATTTGTCCTTACACTTGTGAAATTCACCCTTTGCTTAATTTTAATAAATCTGAAGTTTTCATGCTGAAGAGCTCAAATTCAAGTTGGAATATCTATATCGTAAGCAAAAGTTTGGTTTTTGTTTGTTTTACCACTATTTTTTTAAACTCTCTTTTGGTGACTTTATTGCTCTGTATATGCCCTGCCAATCCTCCCCAAACTTCCTGGCCTTTTAGTCTTATAGTTTCTCCCTCTTCTTGTTC